>SZWC01001980.1:164622-176216 GCA_023375785.1 Penium margaritaceum | reverse complement strand
AGGACAAATTTGTGTCGGGTGCCGAGTTCGACCCCCCTCCTGACGCGAACTGCCTCCCGTGGGGATTTGTACCTGGATACTGCCGTACACCCTCCTGGTTACTCGGAGAGCCCTATTCTGGAAGCGCCCTCCCATCGGATGTCTATGTGATGGGGGTGAACGCTCAACATGACGGCCGACGAAAAGAAACATAGAGAAACGTGCAACAAAACCGGATGATGCTGGCATCGATTCGTCCGGCACCGGACGAATCGATGCCAACAAAATTTGACGAACCAGCCATGCACCACACAACACACTGGCCAATCAATAGCGAGAATGGAGTGAGAAGAGCAAGTGCCAGTGTGAGTTGCCTTCGCCACTCGCCGAATGGCGAGAACTCGCGGGTGCGTCATTTTTGGGAACTGTTTCTATACACCGGAGACCAGAAGGTGTGTTCAAAAAAAACTTCGTTACACCTGCTTAGAATTTTAAAAGGTCTCCATCATTTAGCGTCGCTGTCTACTCGGACTCTAGAACAGTGCACACGAGACTGGTTTCCAACGCTAGCAGCTCCTCGCATACTTGCGGCTCGAAAATAGGCATAAACTAGATAGAAAGTTCCGAAGTCAACATTTATAAATTACTGGCAACCGAAACAGGCACCTACCGTCGTCGCGATCTGGACCCGTGACCTCGCGTCTAGGCGAGTCGCAAACCAAGCAGTTCGCATATAGTTGCCCATTTGCTAAAGAATTAGGAAATCTCAAGAAAAACAAATAATACCAATAATTTTATAACACGAAGTATAAGCTGTATTGAAATTACAATTGGTGGTCATAAACAAACTCACGAAGGATAATTACAAGATGGTCTAATCATAGATATATGAAGGAAATACTACATATAATGAAAAAAATCGATGATTTTTATTCCATTTATACTTATTCAAATTCATAGATGGATGCATGTAAATGTATACAGACATGAATGCATGTATGGATACAATGAATGTGCAGAACGTAGTCCATTGAAATTCTCCATGTGGAAAATGATTCGAATACAATAATTTTTGCTTAAAATTCATTTTTTATGATAATAATTCCAAAATATCTCTTTTGGAGAACATCACATTTGGAAGTACTTCAAAAGGAAGCCAAACTTAAAAATAGATTCCTAACCCAATAGGTTAAACATACAGTTATAAAATGAATGCTGGCGTTTTTGAATGAATTTTATTTCCTAAATTTTCATTCACGATTTTTTTGTGTTCCCTTTTTTTACCAAAAGTGTGTAATTACTAGGAAGCTTCCCATGTGTGTTAGACGAGGCAGGGTAGGAGATAGACATGAAGCGCGAGGCACGCCATGGACGCGGCAAAGACTTGCTTCGAATCACTTGCAAGTTACACGGAGACAATCATGAGTGGGGGGGAGCGAGAAAGGTAAGGGCACACCGGTGAGCACACGCCCACACCAAGCATCACGCTCGGTTGGGCTTGTGCCTGAGAAGATTCCAGGAAGCTTCCTAGCCTTTCTGCTTGCTAGCCTGACAGCACGGGTCTGGCTGGTTGACACACAGGTCATGCAAGGGACAGCAAGGGTAGGGAGAGACACGTGCACCTGTATCTCAAGCTTCAACTGAAGTAAATGCAGAGAGAAATAACAAAAGACAGGTCCACAGCATAAATAGCCGCCGTGGCTCACGGCGGGTGGCGCACACGGCGGTGCCTGTCAAACCTGAACCGGCCCAAAACCACTGTTTTGGCCATAATTCTGCGCACAAGCGTCCAAACGGAGCGCCGTCTGATCCTACGGATGCACGACGAAAAGACAGACACAACGACTGGTCACACACCTACGTCCAGGAACAGCCGGAGAGTGTAAGAAAACAAACATGTAAATCAGCCTGGCAGGGCTGTCCACCGAGAAAATCCTGAAGACCTCCAAACGTAGTCCGTGGGCTGTGGGAGCCCTCTGGTACACTGGGTAGGCTGCCAGGCTGCCTCCAGTGGGTGGAGCATCACCTCAGGGAACTCTGTCTCCAGCTGGGTCCGCCTCAAGGATCTGCACGAGCATGGACACGGCCGAGTGGTCACAACCAACTGTACAACTGTGTATGACTGACAACATCACAACAGTGCCGCCACCCGGGGATCGAGCCCGACCACTCAGAATATTCCGAGGGCGGCTACTCACCAGTGCTCGGCCAAGACCGGCATGGTGGCCCCCTCAGGATCAACACCCGGGAAATAAGTAGCTCCCCCAAAGCACTAGAGGCAAGAGAAAATGAGGAAGGACACAACAGTGAGAATGTACGAGCCCGACCAATGACCGTATCACAGAGTCATAGGAAAAAGATGCAGCAGCCACATATGTGCCACAGGGCACTCCTGGGTCCAGCAGCAACGTGAAGGCGTCAGAGGCTCCAGCCAAAATGGACTCGCCTCATGCTTCCCAGGTAGGGCCATTGTTACTTAATATGTACATGTGTGTGCGCAGTGTGGACAGCAAGAGGGCATAGAGTTGTGAGTGGCCAACGAACTTCAACACTCCCCCATGACCCGCAGGCAACCAACACACACACATGGGAGGGCAACAAGAGGGGATCACGAGAGGTGATTGAGATGTACGAGAGCCAATCAACCTGGGTCATGCGGACAGATGAGACCAAGGGAGTGAACAACACCTTTGAAGACATTACGACTGAGGGCCTTTGTGAGAAATTCAGCTCTCTGAGAACGTGTGTCCACCCAAGCAACCTGGACGATGCCAGCAGCAATGTACTCACGAACAAAATGGTGCTCCATATTGATGTGCTTGGTGCGTGAGTGATGCATGCCGCTGTTTTCACTGATGGCCTTTTTGCTTTGATTTTCGCAGCGCACAGTGATGCAACAGATAGGTACACGCCATTGTTGCAACAGACGACACAACCAGACAGCCTCACACGTGCCTGCACCAAGACCAACATACTCAGCCTCCGCAGTGCTGCGTGTAACACACCCTTGTTTGCCACTTTTCCAGGAGACTGCAGTGCCACCGACAAGAAAAATGTGTCATGTTCGACTGCGAGCATCAGAATCATGCGCCCAGTCACTGTCTGTGAAACCGTCCACCACGACTGAGGGCTGCGCACCAAAGTACAGTCCAACACGAGGGGTGGAGAGGGTGTAGCACACCACCCACAAGCTGCCTCAAGATAACGCTCATGGGGACACTGGGAGAACTGGGACAGAAAGTTCACAGCAAACGCCACATCAGCGCGGGTGGTCTTGGCGAGGTACATCAAGGAGCCAATGACACAAAGGTAATCACTTACATCGACTGTCTCCTCCAGTTTAGATACCTCCAGAGACTTCAGGAAGGACTGACCAGCGTGTGTCATGGGAGTGGACGTCGTGGGGACTGATGTGAGGAGTGGGGCGAACCGCTCCCCTAGGCTGCGCACATACGCAGCCTGATTGACGTGCAGAGTGCGACGTCCACGATCACGCTCCAACTCCATGCCCAGAAAGACACGAGCCGAACCAAGATCCTTCATCTTGAATGCCGCGTGGAGCATGGTCTTGGCTGCCGCAACAGATGCGGCGTCAGGAGAGGCAATGAGAAGATCGTCCACGTAGATAAGAATGGCGAAAAGTGGCTTGGTAGGGGCATTGGGGAACAACGTAGGGTCCAGATCGCTCCTTCTGTAACCCCCTTTTTCAAGGGTAGATGTGAGCTCTTCGTTCCAACAACATGGGGACTGTTTTAGGCCATAGAGGGCCTTGCACAGGCGCCATACCCGGTTTGTTCCGTCCAAGAAGCCGGGTGGTTGCACCATATAGATCTCCTCGTCCAACTTGCCATGGAGAAAGGCATTGTTGACATCCATCTACTAAAGTTCCCTGTCATGCTGAGCGACCAGGCTCAGAAGAGCCTTGGCTCTGGTGTAGCGCCCAACCGGGGCAAATGTCTCGTCAAAATCAACACCGGGGATCTGAGAAAATCCCTTTGCGGTGAGACACGCCTTGTATCGTTCAACTGTGTCGTCAGGATTCAGCTTGCGACGGTACACCCATTTGGCAGCAACTGTCTTGCGACCCGGTGGGAGGTCGACAAGCTCATACACACCGTGCTCAAACATGCATCGAGCTCGGCCTTCATGACCTGCTCCCACAACGAGGAGTCTGAGGCCGTGCGGGCTGCTTGCACAGTCAGGGGTTCAGGAGGTAGAGGAGAGAGCCCAGCCACTAAGCCACTAAGGCAGGTCTTTTTCGTGTTCCTTTTTGGAGTCACTCCTGCCATGGTGAGGAGCATTACTCCAACACTTTGAACACTTGTTTGAGCGTGACTATCCCCGCTTTGGTGGGTCCCTCTCTCCACCCTCTCGGGGTGGGGGTGGTCCTCTGCCCTTTGGGCCTCTTGTTTCCCCCTGTGGGCGTCCCTCGACATCCTCGTCGACTGAGTGGTGTTCCACCTTACCCTCATCCCCCTCACTTTCTTCCTCCCTCTCCTTCAGATCCTGTTGACTCTCCACCTCCGTCTATGCAGTCGCGTCCTGCTGCTCCTTATTCCTCCACACGTGTGTCATCCATTCCACCGGTTTCACCTTACACTCATGGTGGGCGCCTCCGGGCACTTCCCTCTCAGTCTCATCCCATTGTCTCTGGTGATCCTGGTCTCCGTGCCCTTGGTCTTGTCACCTCGTCCCTGTCCACCGTGGCATCTGTCATGCACCCCAGCATTGCCCTTGGCTACTCTCTTGTCGAGGAGGAGTTCCACTCAGCTCTATCCTCGTCTATAGCTGGGTAATGGTGTCCACCTCTAGAGGCAGGGGCCCGGGTTCAAGTCCCACAAGATGAAATTCTTCCCTGCCTCAAGGGAGGTGGACAATAGATGCCAGGAAGCTAGCTCAACCTCTAGAGTTCCTCTTTAAGTTTCTAGAAGGCCAGGTGAGGGTCCAGGAAGGTGGCACACCTTCTAGAAGGGGTGACTTCTCCTACAAGGCATCTAGAGGTGTCTTGGTCTTCTGGACATCTTCCCTCCTACTAGAAGCAAGCCGAGGAATCTAGGAAGGGGCAGAAGCTTCTAGAGGAGGGAAGGGATGCCTTCCTAGGTGGGAAAAGGACAGCCTACCAAGGGCCACTCTAGAAGCCATAGAATCTGCTAGGAAGCTTCAAATCTGGCATGCTTTGGTGTTCTGAAAAGCTTAGATCAGTGGCTATAACATGCCACTGCTTGTGAGCCTTGATAGAAAAAAAAGTGTACATTCCCAGTCAATTAAGGCCAAAACTGTTGCCACACTCTCTGACTAGTTTTCTGCCATCCTTGGAACCAGTTGCCTCCACAGTTTCAGTCTCTCCAAAAACAGTTGGTGGTGTGAACCAGCCATTGCTAGGGACCCTCCAGGGTGCACACTCACCCTCAGTCCAACAAAGGGTTATGGGCCCACGCCTCTAAGGGGTTCAAAGCCAGCTTGATTTCACGCTTCTAACAGCAAGACATGGCGACCAGCGAGCAAGAGAGCAGCCGCGCTGTCCTTAAGTTTGATGGGACAGGCTTTGCCTTGTGGAGGTGGCAGTTTGAGGTCTTCCTTGACGACAAGGGACTGCTTGAGCTCGTAAAAGGTGATGAGACTGCTCCGCCGGAGACTGCAACGGCTGAGGTGAAGGAGGCATACAAGAAGCGCAACAAAAAGGCATTGGCGCACCTTGTGTCCGCGTTATGCCCACCACAACTTGGGCACATCCAAGGATGCACCTTGGCCACAGACGCATGGTCAAAACTCTGCTCCATCTACCAGTCAAGCAACCTTGCCAATCAGCTCTTCATCTTCAAACGGCTCGTCACCCTCCGAGCCAACGAAGGCGACAACATCATGGAGATCATGCAGCAGATTGAGTCGCTCGCAGCGGAGTGCGTGGCCAGTGGTTGGGAGGTCGACTCTCAGTTGCAAGCTATGATCCTCCTTCTGGCCTTGCCAGAAAGTTGGAGTCCCATGATCATAGTCCTTGGTGGCTGGCCTTCTGACGAGCTGAAGTACCCGAAGGTTGCTGAGTACTTGCGCAATGAGTGGATGCGACGTGGCGGTCGAGAGAGTGCAGCGCCATCAAGTTCAGCTTACATGGTTCATCCTCAAAGTGGAGGCCGAGGCGACAAGTGGAAGGGTGCCAAACAAAGCACCAAGAAGGGTGACAAGAAGGGGGAGTGCTTCAACTGCGGCAAGGAGGGCCACTACGCGCGCAACTGTCCCAAGAAGAAAACAGACCGGTTGTAGCGGGGCGGGAAGAAAGATGAGCACGCCCTTACGGCATACAACTCCACCAACTTGAAGGATCTGGGAGTTGCCGTCATCGACTCCGGATCAGGCCGCCACACGCAATGCAACAGGGCGGCATTTGTCACCTACGGCGCCTCGGAGAGACGCATGACGGTGGCCAATGGAAAAACAGAGGTGGCCGCCGGTGAGGGTAACATCCGCATTGAGTCAATTGTGGATGGCAAACCTGTCACGAGCACAATCTACGATGTGCTGCATATGCCCAACTTTGGGGCAAACCTGCTCTCCGTCAGCCACCTTACCGACAAGGGACTTGAGGTGCTCTTCACAAAGAAGGAGGCCGTCATTCGCAAAGAGGGCAAAGGTGAGGTGATTGCGCGTGCCAAGAGGGAGGACGACTTGTACCTGCTACGCGCGAAGATCCTCAGCAGCCGGGTGGGGTCCAACGCCGCCAATCTTGCAACGAAGGATGGAGGAGACCTGGACCTATGGCACCGCCGACTCTGCCACATTTCTCCATCGATAGTGAAGGAGATGGCTAAGAGGGAAGTGGTGCGGGGTCTCCAAATCAGCGGCCTTGATGGAACCAAGGAGACCGTGTGTGAGCCATGCATCATTGGCAAATCAACTCGGCAACCGTTTGTCGCCAAGGGGACGCGTGCATCGGCAAAACTGGCAGTGGTAGACACAGATGTGTGTGGACCGCTTGAGAGCTCCATCGGCGGAGCTCGCTACTTCCTCACCTTCATCGATGACCACAGCCGGAAACTCTACATCTACCCAATGAAGCGGAAAAGTGAGGTCCTTGCGTGCATGCAGGAGTTTGTGGCTGATGTGGAGCGGCAAACAGAGTTGAAGGTGAAGGCGTTTCGGAGTGACAACGGCGGTGAATATGCGGGGTGCCTTGGGTGGATGAAGAGCAAGGGGATTGAGTGGCAGAAAACAACTCCACACTCCCCACAACAGAATGGCGTCCCAGAGAGAGCGAATCGCACAATCCTTAACATGGTGCGATCCATGTTGAGCGACGCCGGCCTTACACAACGGTATTGGGCGGAGGCGGCAAGGACAGCAGCGTACATCATGAATCTCATGCCGACCAAGACGCTGAAGGACAAGGAGATCAAGGCGTGGAAGACGCCACAAGAGGTGTGGAGCGGGAGGAAGCCAGCGGTGGGTCACCTCCGCACGTTTGGTTGTGTTGCACATGCAATGGTGCAGGCACGTGAGGGACGGAGCAAGCTGGACCCGCGTACCCGCCGGTGTATTTTCCTTGGATATGAGAGCGGAAGCAAGGCGTACCGGCTCTTTGACCCAAGGAGGCAGCAGATTGTGCGGAGTCGCGACGTCACATTCGACGAGAAAAGCCGTTGGACAGACAAGGAGGCAGGTCTCTCCAAGAGGGAGGAGTGGATGCCACTCCTTGAGGGGGAGACGCCGGAGGACGTGAACGAGGGTGACGTCCTCATAGCAGCACCAGCCGGAGAGGATCGCCCGAGCGATGGGCGACCGGCAGAATTTGTTCCGGCCAGTTCGGATGAAGAATCCGAAGCACCGGAGATGGACGAGGAGGCGGGGAGTCGACCGATGTCTCCAAGGTCTCCAAGAGAGGTGGAGCAGGCGCTTGGAGAGGATGGCGCCGAAAGGGGACAGCAACAACAACAACTGCCTCAAGAGCCTTGCACGAGCAACCGTGTGCGAAGAAGGACAAAAAGGTATGATGCCGACAAGGGCATCTGGACAGGGTTCGCACAAGTCTTCTTCACACAAGAGGAGCGTGAAGGTGGCACTGCACAAGAAGGATGGGGCTGATTGGGAGGGAGCAATAAAATGTAAGCTCGCCTCGCATGAGGAGAAAGGCTCCTGAGTTGCAGATTAAGCATGGACAACTGCCATGGGTGATGCGCAAGGGGGAGATTGTTGGAGTAATGCTCCTCACCATGGCAGGAGTGACTCCAAAAAGGAACACAAAAAAGACAAGCCTTCGTGGCTTAGTGGTTAATGGTGTCCACCTCTAGAGGCAGGGGCCCGGGTTCAAGTCCCACAAGATGAAATTCTGCCCTGCCTCAAGAGAGGTGGACAATAGATGCCAGGAAGCTAGCTCAACCTCTAGAGTTCCTCTTTAAGTTTCTAGAAGGCCAGGTGAGGGTCCAGGAAGGTGGCACACCTTCTAGAAGGGGTGACTTCTCCTACAAGGCATCTAGAGGTGTCTTGGTCTTCTGGANGAGGAATCTAGGAAGGGGCAGAAGCTTCTAGAGGAGGGAAGGGATGCCTTCCTAGGTGGGAAAAGGACAGCCTACCAAGGGCCACTCTAGAAGCCATAGAATCTGCTAGGAAGCTTCAAATCTGGCATGCTTTGGTGTTCTGAAAAGCTTAGATCAGTGGCTATAAAATGCCACTGCTTGTGAGCCTTGATAAAAAAAAAGTGTTTATTCCCAGTCAATTAAGGCCAAAACTGTTGCCACACTCTCTGACTAGTTTTCTGCCATCCTTGGAACGAGTTGCCGCCACAGTTTCAGTCTCTCCAAAATCAGTTGGTGGTGTGAACCAGCCATTGCTAGGGACCCTCCAGGGTGCACACTCACCCTCAGGCCAACACAAAGAAGAGAGCGTCACAAGACTCAACGACACGGCACCAGGAGGGGTCCCAGAAGCGCCACGCTTTGGAGAAGGGAGAGATACCCAGAAAGAGACAGAGCCGACCACGAGGAGACAGCTTACCGTCCCGTCGGTCCGTGAGGACCCACACAGAGGCAAGACATCCCCAGACGCGGGCAAGGCGGAGGTGAGCATGCTGACCAGTCCAGCGTTCTAAGGGAGTGACAAAGTAGGGAAGGGGGCCATGAGGGACATGGTTCCAGGCCCAAGTCATGTAAGACATCGACTCAAAGGCAAAGAGAGGGGATTTCCCAGAGGCAGAGAGGAGGGAGCTAACACCATCAGCGAGGGTGCGGTTCCAGTGTTCTGAGACACCATTCTGCTGGGGGGTGTAAGGGGCAGAGGATTCAAGCCAAACACCACGCGACTCAAGGAAGCGAGAGGTGGGACCAAATAAGTCACCACCATGGTCGCTGCGAAACACGCGCAAGGGTCGAAGACAGGCACGCTCGGCCTGCAGGAGCCAGGACTCAAGAACTTTAGTGCCGTCACTTTTATGGCGAAAGGCAAAGACCCAACGGTAGCGAGATAAATCATCAGTCAAGCACAGGACGTAACGGCCGAGACCGCTAAGGAAGTCATGGGGCAATGGACCCATGATGTCAGCGTGGACAAGATCAAGAGGATAAGAGGTAGTGGACTCAGAGGTGGAGAAAGGGGAACGGTGCATTTTCCCACTGGCACAGTCAAGACAGGTGGACATGCAGGGTGGAGCAAACGTGGTCGGGTCAAGGCCGAGGGCGAGCCGAAGGCGAAGAAGGCACTGGATTGCGGCAGTGTGAAGGTGACAGAGGTGGCAATGCAAGAGATCAGTATGCTCAAGAGACAAGGATGGAGCAACATGAACAAGGGCAGAAGCATCGAAAGACGAGGGCAACATGAGCAAAATACAGAAAAAGTGATCACATCGCACGCCACGAAGAACAATCCGGCCAGATGAGTGCAGAGAGATAGAGGCAAGGCCATGGCTGGACGAAAAGTCCATGCCCTGGTCGTCAAGGGTGGTCACAGAGAGAAGACTCAATTCAAGGTCAATCACGTATAGCAAGTCAAGAAGGTAGACAATGCCACCAGGACCAACAAAGCGGACAGCACCAACACCTTGAATAGGAAGTAGTTGGCCGGAGCCTGTGCGCACGGAACGAACGGAATAAATGGGTCCAAGGGACACAAAGGAGGAACAACAGGAGGTCATGTGATGCGTGGCTCCAGAATCAATGATCCAGAGGCGAGGCGAGGCACGAGTGGATGGAAGGACAAGACAGACAGCGACAATGCCACTGGACGAGAGGGAGGATGAGCAACCAAGACCAGTGGGGAACATATGAGACTGCCAATCCTCAATCCAGGCACGATCATCAGGCAAGGCCCCCTGGACACAACCAGAGGAGGCACCACGAAGGGTGACCTCAGACTCACAGACAGACACACGGGACTGGCCACTCACACTCTCACCTCCCTAAGAGCGAAGGCGAAGCAACTCCGCCAGCCGACGCTCAAGTGTACGCTCCTCATCCCGGTGGTCAGAGGAGCACTTCGAGGAGCGGTCGGAGGAGCAGTCTGAGAAATGCCCATCGTCACTAGCCCAGTGGGGCACAGAGTAGTGAGGTGGCGGGGGTCCATAGTACGGAGGTCCAGATGGAGGAGGAATCTAGCCCCAGGGGCTGGGAGCAGGAGGTGTTGGTTGAAGAGGGGTAAGCGTGGTGGAGAGTGCTGAGGAAGAGGAAGAGGATGAGAAAGATGCGATCGTCATGGTAGTAGCAACGGAGGAGGCAGCGACATCGATGAGGGCCCAGTGGGTACGCATGGAGGAGGCCAGGCATGCATCGTCGCTGGGGGCAGGACATTTTGGCACAGAGTGGCCAGAGGCGCCACAGTTCTAGGAGTTATGGTTAATCATGCCAATTTTATACACTAAGAGATCTATGTATAATACAAGTGCAATACCTCTACTTCCTAGAAGCTTACTCATGTACGTACACTTGCGTGTTCATTAGTTTATGATTGCACAACGTAGAAACTTTTTGAGATAGTAGTTGGGGTTCTTATTACAGAGTAATGCTTTGAAATGTAACTTCAAAATATCGACTCTTTCATGAGCCTAAACGTGCCTACTTATGTCCTGAATGATCTTATGAGGCAGTTGTGTCTGTTGTATGAATGATCAGAACCTACGTGGAGCCTATGCAAGTTCAATTCCAATGTCCGATATCCCTCACATGTGTTTTGCTATTCTCGGGCGCGTACGCGCTTGACATTTTCGCAAACGATTTGACGTGGGCGATGTCCCCCCCCCCCCCAAACCCCTCGAGTGTATCTGGGGTGGATATTGGGGAGTGTAACGAGCAACGGAGAGAATGCATACACAAGTGATTCGGTGTGTATGTCGACCCACTCCCCCCCCCTAATCACCTTGATTGTATTGGGGGTGTATAGCGGGGAGTGTATTGTAGAAACGTCCTACAATGTACACAAGTGCACGATGACACTTGTGTATCGATTTCATCCCGCTCAGATACACTTCCCAATACACACCCCCAATACATTCCTGACTTTTTGGGGGGAGGAGATGAACGCCGAACCCCCCCCCCAAAAAAACGTAAAAGTGTATCTGGGTTGTGTATCTAGGTTTGTAGCTGATGGACTTCGTAGACAATAAACAAGTGTATTCTTAGATTATCTACGCTCGATTG
>SZWC01001980.1:153271-164512 GCA_023375785.1 Penium margaritaceum | reverse complement strand
GAGAGAGAGAGAGAGAGAGAGAGAGAGAGAGAGAGAATGTTATTTTACGGACGACGACCTCCCCCCGGGGTGACGTCATCGTCCGTCCCCCCCCCCAACACCCCCGAATGTATCGGGGGTGTGTAGCGGGGAGTGTATTGCGAACTCCGTCCAAAGAATACACAAGTGTGTGTATACACTTGTGTATTGATTTGACTCTCGACCAGCTACACCCCCAAATACACAGGCCCAATACACACGGGGAGAGGGGGGGGGAGGGGGATGTACGTCCCCCCCCCCAAAAGGCACAACTGTATTCGGGCGATGTATCAGCGAGTGTAGCTGGACGACCTCGAAATGAATACATAACTGTATGACATCACAAAAGAACAACTAACCATACGGGACCCAAGAAAACTCATGCCGACAAAACTGATTGTTGAACCTTTGTGTTGTTCCTTTGTGCGCATGCGTGAATCTCTTTCGAGCGACTTTGAACTTGTCACACGTGTTCAGTCAAGCTTTTAGCTGTAGCGATGTTTCCCGACAATAGAGATTATGGCCATGGAGCGGGATACACCTTATGTGCAAATTTTTCGGTTCTGGATACTCGTAAGACGAAGTATTAAACTAGGTAAACATGCATCTTACAGAAATAACATGAAAGGTACTTCGGTAGCAAACTAGGTTACTGTGTTCTGAAACATCTGAAATAGTTTTCGTGTTTGGTTTGAATGAAAAAGAGTTTTTTAAAAAGTTTTTGCAACAATATTTCCTGCAGTAAGTTCCGTGAAACTTACGGGTCCAGGTACATAAACATAGATGTGAACGTAGGTCGCCCAAGACATTTCTAAGAAACAATGTTGTTTTTCTTGGCTTGGTTCCTAGAAGTATCCCACCCATATGTTTGGTTCTTCTACACACATTGTGAAGTGTATGATCTAGGGGTCATTAACCATAAATGAGTTCTAGCATGTGACTTCAACAGCAGTGAGGGCGGAGTTCTTGCCACCACGACCAACCCCACGCCCTTCGCCCCCACGGCCGCTACCGCGACCGGAACCACCACCCCCTCCCCGTGAGGCACCTTGAGTGGAGTGTGTTGTAACCTACAAAGAGGAGGGGGCAGAAGAGGCCGCGACAGAGGTGGAAGAGGAGGAGGTAGTGACAGCAGCCAGGGCAGCGCAGTGCATGCATTTGTTCTGCAAGGCGTTCCACCAGTCAGTGAGATGCGAGGCAGTGAAATCAAAGAGGGGGCCAATCCCGGGTGGGGAATCAGAAGGAACAGGTGCAAAAGCAAGGCGCTCGAATTCTGCCTGAGAAACGTGAAGAGACAAGTCAAAAAGCTCAGGAATGAGGTCAACGACGATGGACAAGCAGGCTGAGAGAGGACAGGGGGCGGCCCTGCCAAGGTCTCGCAATAGGCGCAGACTGCGTGCCCAATACTCATCCGATGTCTCGTCCGCCTGCATCTGCAAGGTGTTGAACTGGACAGTGAGGGCGCTCTGGGCAGTGTGCCCAGTCACTGTTTTGCGGCGGCGGATGAGAGCATAGGCGCCGACGGGATCAACAGGGGTGCCGCGGGAAGGGTCTGTGTTGTACGTGCCGATATCATCAAGGAGATTCTCGGGTCCTGTGTTGATGAGGGCCCGCACAGCGCGAGCAGCCTCTGCAGGCTGTGGTACAAACGGCGGCTTGGCAGGGGAGTAATACTCCCAAAGTAGCTCACCCTGGGCCCATGCGTTGAAGCGCATCTCCTAGGATGTGAAAGTGAGCTTAGGCGTGAACTGTGGTCGTGGAGTTTTGAAGTCTTTCTGCCGAGCTAGGAGCAGAGCACGGGCGAAGGCTGCTGCGGAGAGAGAGGGAGAGGAGGAGTTGGCAACAACACCATAAGGAGGTGCAGATGAGTCTGCCGAGCCAGAATCTGTAGGAGGAAGGACTAGAGCAAGGCCTGGAATGGCGATTGCAGCTGAAGCTGATGCCACCAGAACCCCGGTGGTGATGTGTGGCGTAACGTCGCAAAAATCACCAGTAGGCATCAGCATTGTTGCGGCTGTGGATGCCCAAATGGATCCAATAGCACTGAAGGTGGCATCTGCTGCTGTGGAGGCAGCTATGGCAATAGATGCTGCTTCTGCTGTGATTTGGGTGGCAATGTTTGCAGTAGCAGATGCAAGCAGAGTGAGATAGGCAGCAATCTGTTTGTGCGCCTCAGCTACACGGCCAACCGCGGTCTATGTTGGAGAACGGCAAGCCCTGGCAGTGGTTGTGAAGGTGGCCGCTGCACCAGCAGCCGTGTCCACGACAACGCCTGCCAGCCCGATGGAATCGGTGTGGATGGGGAGGACGGGGATGACACCCGGCACCTCGGGTGCTGTCGAGGTCTCGGTCGATTCTACTGTGGTAGGAGGAGAAGCAAGATTAGAAGCAGTTGTAGGTTCAGTCGGCTGAGAGTTGCGAGGAGGTTGCATCCTTGGTGATAGTGGTCGTGACGGTGGAAGATCGTCTGGGGTGTAGAACTGACGATCTATCTCCTTCTGTTCGCACTCAGCTGCAGCGTCAACGTCTTCTTGCCAGTACGAGTGATTCAGCATGCACACCCACAGAGGGGTGTCGTTGTCGTTAGCCAGCGTGAAAGATGAGTCGGGCTGATGGTGCGACCGAGAGAGGCGTACGAGGCGCACCACACGTCAAGCCGGGACTCGGCTGTGTGAGAGTAGTATGATGCGGGAAAGCAGAACCACGTGAGATGAAGGGATAAGACGCTGTTGTGAGGAGGAGATAGGGCAGCGCATGGTGGCGAGTAGAAATGGCGAAGTCTGAACAACAACCGCGCCATGCCTCTGCTCTGTAAGAAGGACAGTGCTGAAAAGGAAGTCACCCGCTACTGCGGTTGATGACTGCGGCACGACTGCTGCCGATCAGGGGTGCGGCAAGGGTACCAGCCTTGAAGTCACGCCACAAGAGGGGCGTACGTCACCTGACGTGGGCCGATGGGCCAAAAGGAGAGCACGCGAGGTGGAGCTGAGAGAGCTCAGCCTCCGAGTCCCAACAGTGGCGGAGAGTCTGAGATGGTGCTGCGGGCACAATGGTGACGTGGGCAGAGCGAGAACCGAATATGCAAGATGGACAGGGGTGGCGAGACGGCCACGCGGAGATGGAGGAACGGGCTAGCCGAAGAGACAGCGGGCCCGAAGAGGTGGTGCGGCAGTTGTAGCACCGTGACGGTTGCCGAGAGACCCTCGGTGCCTCACACACGGGTCCAGGATGCATGGGTTGCAGGGGGCTGCCCCTGCTTGCTCTGATACCAGTAATTACTAGGAAGCTTCCCATGTGTGTTAGACGAGGCGGGGTAGGAGAGAGACATGTAGCGCGAGACACGCCATGGATGCGGCAGAGACTTGCTTGGAATCACTTGCAAGTTACACGGAGACAGTCATGAGTGGGGGAGAGCGAGCAAGGTAAGGGCACACCGGTGAGCACGCGCCCACACCAAGCTTCACGCTCAGTTGGGCTTGTGCCGCCACTCGGGGGTCGAGCCCGACCACTCGGAATATTCTGAGGGCGGCTACTCACCAGTGCTTGGCCAAGAGCGGCATGGTGGCCCCCTGAGGATCAACACCCAGGAAATAAGCAGCTCCCCCAAAGCACTCAAGGCAAGAGAAAATGAGGAAGGGCACGTCAGTGAGAATGTACGAGCCCGACCAATGACCGCATCACAGAGTCATATGAAAAACATGCAACAGCCACATATGTGCCACAGGGCACTCCTGGGTCGAGCAGCAGCGTGAAGGCGTCAGAGGCTCCAGCCATAATGGAATCGCCTCATGCTTCCCAGGTAGGACCATTGTTACTTAATCTGTACATGTGTGTGCGCAGTGTGGACGGCAAAAGGGCATAGAGTTGTGAGTGGCCAACAAAATTCAACAAAGTGCATACGTTACTGCATAACCATGTGCACCTTAGTGCAACATGCGAACCTTGTTTTTTTTTTGTTTTTTTTGGAATACCTCAAGAGTAGGTTGCAAAATCCACCCCCTCCTTTACTCCATCAAGGGTAAGATGGGCAGCGTGGAAGGAGCAACACCACCAGTTGAGGGGTGAAGATCATCAAGAACGTGTGGGTAGAGATTGGGTTCAAGAACCATCACCTGTACCACAGGAGAATGGGCAACGCTCTCTAACTGACCCTGGGTTAGCCTGTTAATTCAGGTGGAAACCTGCTCAGGCGGCCAATTGATCGCAATCAATCAATTGGCAGGTAACTCCATCCCATTGGGCAAGGTGGAGTAAGTGGATAAACTTGGGAGCCCGTCGAGGGTCAGCCCAGAAATATAAAAAAGTGGTTACTAGGTAGTTTCCTCCTTAAGCTGTGTGAGACGAGGCGGCTGAGAGCAATGGGGTGCAAGACACGCCATGGATGCGGTAAACTTGCCTTTGATCTTTGCACTCAACTAAGACAAAAAACGAGTGAGGGGAGCGAGCAAGCTAAGCACTGGTGAGCACGCACCCACACTGAGCATCACGCTTGGGTGGGTGAGTGCCGCCACCCGGGGGTCGAGCCCGACCACTCGGAATAATCCGAGGACGGCTGCTCACCAGTGCACGGCCAAAGCCGGCATGGTGTCCCCTTAAGGATCAGCAGTCGGGAAATGTATAGCTCCCCCAGAACACTCAAGGCCAGAGCAAACATGATGCAAGACACGGCAGTGAGAATGTACGAGCCCTAGCATCTACCGCAACACAGAATCATAGAAAGTCATGCAATGGCCACATATGTGCCAGAGGGCACGCCTGGATCCAACAACAGCTTCATGACATCAGAGGCTGTAATCACAGTGAGCACGCCTGACGCTTCCCCAGGTGAGGCCATGGTCATTTAATCTGTACATGTGTGTGCAGAATGTGGGAGACAAGAGGACATAGAGTTGTGAGTGGCCAACGAATTTCAACACGTGTGGGTTGAGATCGGGTTCAAGAACTATCACCTATGCCACAGGAGAATAGGCAACGCTCTCTAACTGCCCCTAGGCTAGCCTGTTCATTCAGGTGAAACCTGCTCAGGCGGTCGATTGATCGCAATCAATCAATTAGCGGGAAACTCCCTCCCATTGGGCAAGGTGGAGTAAGTGGGTGGACTTGGGAGCCCGTCGAGGGTCAGCCCAAAAATGTAAGAAAGTGGTTACTAGGTAGTTTCCTCCTTAAGCTATGTGAGGCAAGGCGGGTGAGAGCAATGGGGTGCAAGACACGCCATGGATGTGGTAGTTGTATGTTTTGCGTGGACGGAGCCCGTGCAGAAAATAAAACCCTACATCATAATAGGGGGTTTGCACGTCGAAAAAAGGGGTCATCGCTCCATCGCGATCGAGCGAAAATGTCCATATCAAAATTTAGACTCTTGGTTTGCAGAAAAAATACCTTCAAACCCAACCCCTCTTTACATTCGGGATTGAGGGTGTTATTTTTTGCATGAGCATCTGCTGGGCCCCGCGGTAGCAGGGCCCAGCAGATTCTTTTTCAACGCATGGGGTTTCTTGGACTCCCCACGCATACCCAACGGAAACCCCTCCCTTGAACAATCGTAAACACCTCAAAAGTGGAGTTTGTCATTGTTTAAGGAGCACAATGACGTCAGCATTTTGCTGCTCATTTCATGTAGCGACAACGTAGCTTTTTTTGTGGATACCTCATTTCTTTATTTCGGCCTTTGGATATGGCTGCTTTAATTTGGTTTGTACTGGGTATGCCGATCCTAATTTAGTAGGTGCGGGCATGCCAGCTTAAAACTTGGACATGGTGGGTATCTAGTCGCTTGGTCCATTTACATATCACTCACGACCTCATAACAGCTACTCCCGACTTGACCGGGTGTACCATAGCTCCCTCCTCAAAGCGACCATCTCTTCGATACAACACATCCAGATTCCTTCATCCCTTCAGATCACCATGCAGTGAACTATATAGAACTCTCCTTCCCAACCACTCTCCCGCCCAAAGGCCAAAGCTACTAGCGCCTTAACACTTCTCTACTCCAATGGCCATGGGCCCGCAAGCTCCCCGCTCTGCTCTTGGAGGACTGGTTGGCCTCAAAACACACCAACACTCAAGCTCTCAAGCTCTACAGGAAACAAGAAGCCTAAAGGACATAAAAAACAATCGCCCACATGCAACACCAACTAGCTAGAGCACGACGCCTTCAGGTAACAATGCCTTCTGCTTCCATAGCAGTTATAGTCAATAGACTCGACAACGTACTCACTCGCTATCGTCAAAAACGCATTCAATTTTTACATTAGATCACAAATATTTGGTGGCACACACAAGCCGCCCTACCCTCTCACACTCTCACCTCCCTCAAAAAGGCATGGAAAATACAAACATCCATCTCGGAGCTCACTACAACTACAGGACGCAAAGTATCTACTCAACAAGAAATTGAGGCAGTGGCGGTTAACTTCTACCAAGACATCTACAAGCCCCCAAGACCAGTAGGTACCTATTTGAAAATCCCCCCTCCAGAACGTAAAAAATGACTCCCTCTACACAACTACAAAATCCTCGCGGGGCTGATCACTTGCATGGAGATTGTTGACAGCATCCTTAGTCAAGCCCGAAATGAAGGTCCAACCCTGATGGCCTCCCGGGAGAAGTCTATCGATCACTTTGCGGAAACAATAGACATTTCCCAACAGCTGTCTTCAGATTCTACGACAGGATTCTTGAGCACCCCTCCACATACGATCAAATTGCATCGGCCATCACCACTCTCATACACAAAAAAGGCGACAAAGATAACATAGCAAACTAATACCCATCTGCATACTTAACATTGAATATAAAATCTTGGCAAAGCTCCTCGCTGACCGACTCAATCGTGCACTACCTTACATCATCCATCAGGACCAAATTGGTTTTGTTAAAGGAAGAAACATTCAATATAGTATGCTCTCTCAACTTCACGTCATCCAACACTGGGCTATACAAAACAAAGAACACCTTTATTTTCTAGCTGCAGACATTGAAGAGCCTATGACACCCTCAGTCGACCCTAAATGATACACGCCCTTCTCCATCTTGACATCAAATTAAAGTTCATGAAGTGGATGCAAGTTCTTCTTGAAAACACCACCACACTCCTCATCAACGCGCACCTCTCTGCGCCGATCACTCTTCAATCGTGGGTCAGGCAAGGATGCCCTCTCGCCCCCCTTCTTTTTATCCACGCCATGGAACCAATCTCTGCGTATCTCAAGGCCCACCTCTATGGAGTTCCCCCTCTAACTTGGGACTACCGCCGTTTTACTGGCTTTGCTGATGACACATCTCTACTCATCCGCTCTATCCGAGAGCTTAATCCGACACGTCAACTATTCAGCACTATAGCCAATGACTCTGGCCTTAAGGACAGCCATACGAAGACACTGATATTGTCAATAGGAAATCATACACACATCCCATCCCGACCGCCATATCCTATCTTGCACGGGCTAGTGTTGATTCTTGGCATACAATTCCACTCCATCCCAGAAGACCGTTCAACTTGGGAACCTATCCTCAGTTAGATCAGGAGTTGCCATACTACTTAGGAACAATTTTGGAAGCCCACTTCAGAAAAGAATATTGCTATTAACTCTTACCTAACCTCAAAGGTTGTCTACTACTCCTACACTCTCCCTCCTCCACACGAACTCTTTCAATCTCTCACAAATTCATTCACCCAATTCCCCTCCTCCCATAGAGATCCAGAAGATCCCAAAACATTTGTACACCTCTATATGCAGAAAACCATCGTGTGTCTGAACAAAGAGCATGACCTTCAGGTCAAGTGGCCAACCGATCTCATTCATGCCCAGTGCGCCAAATGGGTACATGATTTCCTCAGCCTCTCTAGAGCTAAGTGGAAACAAACAGTCTTAGATGTACAATGATTTTCAAAGAACGGACATTATTCCCTCTCCCATCCAGCCATACTTAACCTTCGCAATCTAAAAATTAGCAGTAGATGGCGAAGGAATTTCTCCTACTTTATCGCTACAAACCCACCTATCCTCCCTCCAAACCTCACTTGGCCGGACATCGGTCTTGAATACATCGCATGCAACAGACACCTCCTAAACTCTAAAGCACAACCTTTCGGCATTCCCAAATGAAAGCGGTTCTTGCTTCCAAGGTATCCAAGTCCGGCATCTCTTCCATAGAGACACTCTTTTTGAAGATCTAGGCAAAGAACCAACACGAATCCAACAACCAGTACTCGAAGAGGTACGCCAGAATCTCCCCCTCAGTTGGGTTGCCATCATGCCTAAGCCACCCCTCGTAACGGATATGTACACGTACACACAATATGTCACCCTCACCTCTCTCATAGGCCTCCCCCTAGGCATTATCTTTAAGCTATACCAACGCAAAACCCAAGTATGGGGCTCACCCCTACAGGTGAGCCCCATACTTGCACCGTCACGGGCAAACCAGGTGCACACCCATTGGCTACAACATGACTTTTGCATGGTCACACAAGCACACCAGTGTATGTCCTCAAAGGAATCTTCCTTGGCACACTCCACCAAAAAGACATCCCAAGTTATCAACTTGGAAAACTGATGCAGCTCTTCATGCTCTCTAGAAAAAGAACCTAAGAAATGACAAACCATCTGCAACACACAAACCTAAATAGGAAGAGAACCAAACCCACATTCAGTTTTAATGGAACCAGGTCCACAATAAAATCATTCACACCACTCTCAGACTTCGAACTCAAGACATCATGCTCCGCATCCTTTACCGATCCATCCTGGTCAATAACCGCAATCGTTTTCTTCCCCCACCATCACCCCCCCCCCTCCCCCCCGATGTCCATGTTGCAATATGCCTGAAATGATTGAAAATTGCTTCTTCCAATGTCATAGCATCCAGCCAATCACAACGCACCTCCGTTCCCTCTCTAAAGCCTTCTTCCCCAATGTTAACCCCCACATACCCAATCATCCCTAGCTTGCCAAGCCCAGTCATCCCCGTCGCACGAAAAGGCATGAACAGGGAATGTCGAGGCCACATCCAATAAAACCACAATAGAGAGGCCTCCCAAGGCACCGGAACAGTCCACCATGTGCCTGGTTCTTCACCGACAAGAGGATATGCAATGTAACCTAAACACATCAAGACTTTACGGTGACACACCAGCATCACCGGCTAGCCAAGCTAGTCAGTTTAGGTCTTCCGAGATGCTGGAACATGTCACCGGACGTCCGGGTCTCACCCACATGCAAGGTACATGTCTTAAAAAATTTGACAAATGCTCAACCAATTAGTGTTGGGTCTCCCAAGGTACCGGTACAAACCACCATGTACCTGGGTCTCAACTGCAAATGGAATTCACAACCTGTCAGTGCCAATATGTCTCTAATCATCATGGTGTCTCATGGTGAAATGGCACAGACCACCAAGTTCCCAGGTCTCTACCACCGAGAAAACTCTACGAGTCATGTGTGTGTGAACTAAGTGGCTAGAATACACCATACATAACACACAACAAGCAATGAATTTGTCGGAGCATCATCGGAGCAAACCAAGAAGCTCTTATAACAAAACCCTATCTACCACTCTGAAAAGCTCAACCCCCACACACTAACACTCTATTGAATGTTTTTGCCCCTTCTTCAGTGTTGTAGGACGGATCAGGAATGGTCTACCCCTTGTGGAGGCATGACCCCTGGATCCGTTGTGGTGTGAATCAGTAATTCTCTATCTCATGTGAGATATGACCTGTGAGCACACCATGTAGATGAGTGGTTAACTTAACCATTTTGTTGATTTGGCCAATTGAGAGGTCATGAGTTCGATCATAGCCCTATGCACATCTTGTTTGTTATGGAAGCTTCCAGGAAAGGAATTCCATATCTTCTTGGAAGCTACATGGTTGGTCTGTCACCTTCACACTAGGATGCTGATGTGTCAAGCCCACAGTGTAAGTATTTTGGTGATGTGGCTGGGTCAGGCCACTTCCCAGGAATGTGCTTTTGAGTTATAGGACTGGACAGACAGCTATAAAAGGACTTGTCTTGCATGCTTATCAATGAACCCTTGCTTGATGCTCTATTTTTGGATTAACAACTTGAGCTCTTCTTGAGATGCAATGCTAAGGCGTTAGTACTCTTGAAGGTGAAGTGTATGCCTGATTAGGTTTGGGATGCATGACACATGTCAACAAAGAAATAAGGTGTAAAAACCTTTGTGAGATTTTATGGTCTCGCGGCTTCTCTGCTAGAGGTGGTTAGCTCAGTAGCTAACACACTCCCCATGGGCTGGAAGAGCTTTCAAGATGGTACTATCTGAGAAAGTACACAGGCTCCTCTTCAATAAGAGAATCTTGGGACCATGGACCTCAACATCACTGCTCTGGATCACTAAGTGCCCGGGTGTCGACCACCAAGAGCATGCAACCAAATGTAGTGAAACCCAAAGTCTCCACCACCAAATGAATCCCATTGCCATAAAAAACCATCCATCCTCGAAAATGCAGCTACTGATCTGGCCAAAAGAACACAAGAGCTGCATCTGAAGAACGAGTCCGCTTGCAGACCACACAAGGCTCTATTGAGGTAACCAACATGGCTAATGGAGCTGGAAACAATGGCAATAAAAGAGTGAATTTACTCCCCTGCATGCACGAAGCTGTGTATGTGAGACCATTGGAGACGACTAGGAGGTAGAAATGATGACGCGTCTGAGACTCACTTATTCACCAGTAGAACCCTAGTAGTTGCGAAGTCCGACGGTGGGAGAACACCGTTGTCACTCTGAGACCACATAGTTACCCCTCTTATCCACATTTTTATACAAATTTTTAATAAACCTAGAAAATTTTTATGGAAACGTAAAACATCCTTGCAAACTAGACCTTTTGGAGAATAACTCATCAAGGAGCTGAAACATGCCGGCTGGACTACCTACAAAAAGCATTCAAGAAGTACAGTATTAAAGAGAAAATGCATAGATTGAAAACTATCGCTGATTTCAAACATGAGATCAAACACCTACAACAAGAAAGATGTAGATATCCTAATGATTACAAGGCCTTGTCCACACTCCACAAATATGAACACAATCTTTGAGTAGATATGTTCTCACAGAGAACAAACATACACATACACATGTACACACACACACACACACACACACACACACACACACACACACACACACACACACACACACACACACACACACATACACACACACACACACACACACACACACACACAC
>SZWC01001980.1:134277-145666 GCA_023375785.1 Penium margaritaceum | reverse complement strand
GTGTGTGTGTGTGTGTGTGTGTGTGTGTGTGTGTATAGCTTGAAATGATGTTGTCCTAGTCTAGGCAAGACAATTATATTCTGTCTCAAATACTTGGACTGAAGTGTGTGGCCTGCTGTGTCCAGATTTAGCGCCTGAGGAGTGCCGGCTGTTCAGCTACGAAAGATAATACCCAAACTCAATAAATTAGTGCCAAAAATGCAGTTGGACATGAGTAATGACTGAGTTGACAGCAAAAATGAGATTTGGTGGGAGACCATCCCCACACAAACCTAGGCCCTCACCTTTGTGATGATTGTTACTCATTCTACCGACCAATCAAGAGAATGCACTATTTTCTAGCCTGTGGGGATTTCTTGGTGAGCCCTCCCAGAGGACCGACAGCCCCAAACCCGCGCGTCATTTGTTTTTCCTGAAAACTGCAGTGTACCAAAATAGTCACAGTGCGAACGCAGTTGTGCAGTCAGAATCAGCTAGAAAAATCACACAAGAGAGTCTGGGGTTGTGGGATTGGATGCATTGGGTACGGTGGCCAAGTTGTTTGCAATGCGCTCAGTCAGATTCTGCATGTAGGCTGCCTCATGCGCACAGACAATGCCATGGGCACGGTCATGCTCGATCTCCATGCCCCAACACACCTATACAGGTCCAAGATCTTTAATCTTGTATGTGGACTATAGAAAATCCTTCACCTACTAGACAGCTGCGAGGTCAAGGGATGCGATGAGCAGATTTTCCACATAGACGAGCACAATGACAAGGGTGGTGTCCACTGGGGTGAAGAAGAGAGATGAATGTGCACTGTTGCGCATCAAGCCACCCTTCAACGGGTTGTGGTTGATCTCATTGTTTCAGCACTTGGGCAAGTGTTTGAGGCCATAGAGGGCCTTTCGTAGTCGCCAAACACGACTCGTGCCATCCTCAAAACCTGGGGATGGGACCATGTAGAGCTCCTCAAGAGTGCCATGCAAGAAGGCATTACTCACATCCATCTGGTGGAGCTCCGAATCATGTTGTAAGACAAAAAGCGTGCTACTGGTGGTGAAACAGCCAACTAGCGCAAAAACTTGGTCTAAGTCTACTTCTGGTACCTGTGCAAAGCCTTTGGCGGTTAGCCGGGCTTTGTACTTGTCCAACGTGCCATTTGGCTTCCACTTGCGACGGAAAACCCACTTGACCCCAATGGCTTTCCCACCTGGGAGCAAGTGGACCAGCTCGTACACAACATGCACATCGATAACAACTAGTTCCTTACAAGAAGCATCGTCTTTCTGTAGAGATGGCCTGGTTGTCAATAGACAACCGGTGCCAAGACCTACTGGAGCACGTGAAAATGAGACAGAGAGAGCACGTCGATGCTCCTAAGAAATCAGGACATAACCTTGTACGAATCTACGATGGGGTCCGTAATGACGTCGGCAAGGGCAATTAGACCCAGGGCCTTCGTCCCTGGATCCCCACTCACAAGAATGTGAGAAGAGGATGTGGGACAGAGGGTAGCGGCCGGATGCGGCCGAACGATGGTAGGACGCACGCCTTATGGAGGTACAAGGGTGTGTGGACCAAAACGACTACCAAGAGTGTGTGCATATGTCAGACCAACACTAGAGGAGTGGAGATGCTGGAGTCGAGGAGGCAAGGATACGATGGAAACCTGTCCAACTGGTCAACTAAGGTAGGAACCAGAGTGACTGCATCCGTCGCCTGGGTGGCGGAGTCCGCGGCCGAGGGAGTGGGCTCAGTCACTTGGTCGGCACTGTCAGCGGCCAAAGAGGTGGACTCAGTCACCTGGTTGGCGGTGTCAACGACCGAAAAGGCGGACTGAGATGTGTGGTCAGAACCCTGAGGAACTGACTCAGATGCAAACTCTGGTATGGTGGGGATGTATGGTATGTGTCGAGGCGTAGGTGACTCGGTGGGACTAGGGACTCTCAACACCAATGGACGGGGAGTGACATCGTGCACTGGTGTAGAATCTCCCCCATGCTATGGTGGCAACAGGCCTAGAAGGGTCCCGACATGGACAAAAGGGAGATCGTGTGAAAAAGGCTCCTCAAAGAACAGAGTGTCACACGACTCAATAATGCGGTGCCAGATAGGATCCCAAAACCTGCAAGCCTTTGACTGATGAGACACCCCGAGAAAGGTACACAGTCGACCACCAGGATCCAGCTTGTCATCCCAGTAGTCTTCTGGGAGCCAAACACTGGAGACACAAGCCCAAACGTGCACAGGACGAAGATCAATGAGCTTCACACACCAATGCTGGAAGGGAGTGACAGGACAGGGCAAGGGACTATGAAGGTCTGTTCAAAATCCAGGTCATGTACGACATGGCCTTGAAGAAGAAGCCCTCGGATAGGCCGGACTCAATGTGCATAGTGTAGACCGCATCAACCATGGTGCGGTTCTAGTACTCAGAGACACCCATCTGCTCCAGGGTGTATGGAGAAGTCGTCTCATGTCTGACGTCATGTCTCTTGAGGAACATATCTACCTTCTCCATGAACTCACCATCTTGGTCAGAACGAAAGTGAAAAAGGGGAAGACCACACTCGCTTTCTGTGGCTAGGATCCAATCATGAATTGCAAATGATTTGTCGCTCTTCTACCAGAAGTAGAACACCCATCAAAAGAGAGAGTAGTTGTCAGTGACAATAAGAACATAACGACCATGCTCCGCAACAGAATTGACAGGTAAGGGACCCATGAGGTCAGAATGGACCAGCTCAAGCGGATGGGAGGTGCAAGAATAAGAGACAAGATAAGATGACCAGTGAATCTTGCCGTGAGCGTAGTAGATAGACTCATTTTTGCAAGACAACTGAAAGGTAGCAAGATCGAGGCCAAGGGTAGGCTGTGTGCGAACCATGCTCGGAATGGCAGAGCTGTGTACATGACAGAAGCGAAGGTGAAGGGGGTGAGTATGTTGCGGAGACAAAGTGCACTTGACAAACACATGCACCCCGTCCAAAGACAGGGGTGAGGACATAGAAGACAAATGAGTGGTGTACCACAAGTCATCACGGGAATTTGCACGCAACATCACACGACCAGACGGACAAAGAGTGATCGTGCCGATTCCACAAGAGTGCACAACATCCATGCTCATGCAATCAAGAGCAATGATGGACATAAAGTTGAGCTCAAGGCTAGGCATATACAACACATCAGTTCCATAAACGTCGCCAGGCGGACCCCAAAAATGGACAACACCAACACCACAAACAAGAAGTGCCTGACCGGACCCAGTACAAACACTCTAATCATTGCCAACTAGGCCAATCATACTGAACGCCTGACGGTATGATGTCATGTGATGCGTAGCATAGGAATCGATGATCTAGGTGCCATCAGGATCGCGGATGGATGCCGCAACGTTGCATTGAGCGACCTGACATGATGTAGGCAATGGGCGTTGCGCATGAAATTGAGATGCAAAGCATGTCTGCCAATCATCAAGTCATGCAACATCATCAAAGAGGGGAGTAAGAACAGAACGGTCATCCACCGGGACATTGCCGCAGAGAGCAGTCTCAGTCTGAAACTTGTCTGTGACCTCTTGACTAGCAGAAATACAACTTGTACTTCCCTGGGGCTGATGAGGAGGGATACCGAGGCATTGCATAATGAACTACTCCAGCTCGCGCTTGTGAGTAGAGGGCTCGGGAGTCTAAAGGTAGTCTGGCATGGCCATTTCGGAAAGGGGAGTTGAGGTGTAGCTGAGCTGCAGCAGTGGAGGTGACCATGTTGGATGTGAAGTCCATGCAGCAACAAGTCCGACTAAAGGCATGAAAGGAGTCGGGGATGTAGTCATGACTGCTGTTCTGCCGGTGGACGAGACCGCTGCTCATGAAGTGGAGGAAGCGCCAATAGGAGAAGTTGTAGTAGTTGCAAGGGTACCAAGGCACCGCTCATGATCACGATGCATGGCAGTGACGACGCAAGACTCGTCAGTGGATAGTGAGCATGTATACCAGCCATGACCCGGCTGGCCACAGTTCTGGCAGACTAGAGAGCTGCTACAGGATGAGCTGCTGTCGGACGGCTGAAAGGTCTTACCCTTCCCCTTCTTACCTCATCCTCACTTACCATGGCCAGCACTATCCGTGGCTTTGAAGGCACCAGGGGTCCCAGTCGACAAAGGCATAGGAGAGGCAGAGATGAACGTTGCTAATGTCTCTGTGTCTCCACGTTGCAGACGAGTGTACTGAATCGCCGCCTCCCATTCCAAGAACCAGGATGGCCTCCAAGATCTCAAGATCAAAATTGACAAGGATCTTCGCGTAGTCGGGAGTTGCACCGTTCTTGATGGTGAGAAGAGCGACTAGCGGACGTGGGCTGGCCTTGCTGAGCCGACGGAGAGGATCTTGTGCGCGGCGCCAATAGGCGGTGACGGACTCTGAGTCACCCATCTTGAGGTTGCTGCAACTCCTCAGAAGGCGACTGACGACGGCCTGGCCAAAAGGAAGGTAGGGGCGTGTGAGGGAACTCTAGGTCTCACGAGAGTCAGGGTTGGTTCTGGCAGTAGGATCATTGATGAAAGGCTCGATTTTAGTGCGATCACTCTCTGGTGCGGCAAAGACAAGGGCCCTAGCTGTACGGAATGCGTTGAACAACTGCTCTGGGAAGGATGAGCCGTGCTTCAGGGTGTATTAGGGCCAGAGACCCTCACCCTAAGCTCACAGGCAAAACCATAGCTACCAGGACTCAAACTTTCCAACCTCAAGGTGGGGTGGTGGTATCTCAAAAGCCTTTGTCATACGGTGAGTATTGGCTATAGTGCCTAGAGACGCTATATCACTGTAGACCGATTGATGTTGTTGCTGGTGGTGCTACTGGGCTACAGTCTGGGCCACGGCAAAGACTTTGGGAGAAAAATGGCCACAATGAAGTGGCTAGACTTTGGTTTTCTGAACAGAATGTAAGTTGTCTAGGAATTTCCGCACGTCATCAGATTGTTGCTGAAGATCGGTGACTGGGTCAATCTGCGGTGTTGCGCTAGCAGAGGTGGACTTCGTGGCACTACCGGTACCGGGTCTGTCATGGTAGCGAATTGCGGATATTTCCACTACTACTGTCTTTATTACTGAGTGAAAATTAATTTTCCAAGAAAGAAAAGTAACTGATTTCATGGACGAGTTCTTTCAAGGAGACAAAATGACGGTTTTTTTCAAAAATACCCAGTTCTTAGATACCCCCTTCAGGAATTAACTGATATGCCCAGTTTTTCCTCTAGTTGGTGCTCGGCAGTCCGACAGAGCTACGTGAAAGCCTGCACGGCTTTTTTGCAGCTTCCACGGTGCCTACCATTGATGCCGTTTTTGCTGCTGCTTCCGTCGCGCGATGTTGTCACTGCCGCTCTTGTTGCGTGCTGATGCTGTGATCGCCACGAGCTACTACGACAGTTGCTAATATTGCTATTGCTGTTCCTACTCTTGCCGCAACTCCTGTTGTTACCGCTGCTATTGTTAATGTTGTTGCCGATACTCTCTCTGTTGCTACAGTTGCTATTGTTGCTACCGTTGCTCCTATTGCAGCTATTAATGATATGCTATTGTAGCTGCTGCTGCGCGCTAATCCAACTGCCGGACGGCTGCTGATGTGGCTGTACCCGGCAGAAGGTGTACACCAGGAAACAATAGTATGCCAGGTACAGAGAGGATGTAGAGAAAGATGAAAGGGGAAGCAATGGGAACACTTCCCTGGCACTTGGCGGTTCCGTCGACACGTGCATCAGCTTTGCCATCGGCATTGTGGCTTTTCGCATTGGCCGCATGACCACCTACACTAACACCGCCGTGGGATCAATGCCATGAAAATTTTTCGACAGCATTTCCCCTGCATCCGGAGCATTTTTAAGCCGCCACCAGGCAAGGCTAACTCTACCGGGAAAATCCAGCAAAGTTTCCTCTACACAGGCAAGTGTGGAGGTCCGCCGACATTTACTGGCATCTGTGCGCCGCTGCTACTGCTCAGTCTGCTGCACCCGCTACCTGGCTCTGGTACCAAGCTTGAAATAACAGTGTGCTAGTCTAAACAAGACTATTTCATGCTTCCTCACATGCTTGGATTGAAGTGTGTGACCTGCTGCGTGTTGTTCTTTTGCCCGTGCATTGCATCACTAAATTATATTGTGACATATCGACTGGTGTACATGCCTGAGCAGACTACTGACTGGATGGACGCTGATGCCGATGGGACACTGTTCAGTGGAGTGGACGTGTTGCCATAAAGCCAAGCATGTGGTTCTCCTCCTCCTTGCACTTTTGACACAAAATCCTCCAGCTCCAATGGCAGCAACCCTTGGCTGTCACATCATCAGTCGTCATAGATAGCTCTCATGATCAGCGCGGTCGGCACCCGGGGTCGGGCAGCCATAACTACGTGTAGCTATTTTTCTTGCTAATTTTGACTGCACGACTGCGTTTGCAGCATGGTCATTTTGGTAGGGTCCAGTTTTCTGGCAGAATAGACGACGCCCGGGTTTGGGGCCATCGGGTGTCTGGCATGGCTCACCCAGGACATTTTGCCAGACAGGTGAAAACTAGGATTTTCCTGATTGGCTTGTTTTCTGAGTAACAAGCCTCACAGAGCTCAGGTGAGGCTAGAACTAAGCAGAGTCCTAGTTAGTTGCTCATTCTCCATTCCTAATCAGCCAGTCCTTCCTTACAACTGTAGTTCTGGCGCTAACTCTTGCGCATGCACTTTTGAGTAACAAACCAGAGCTATCAGACTTGGACTCTAGTGCAACAGACAAAGGGGGCAGCAGAATTACTGTCGCTCAGCATTAGCGGCAATGGAAAGCAACGAGCGTGGGTTCCCGCACGCTGCATCAACAATGCCACTGCCTCAAGCTGCGCACTAGATAGGTTCCCTTTTGGTATCAGAGCCGTAGCGTAGTAGACGCAGTAGTAGCGAAGGCATACAGGTTCCTGACTACGCTTGCGGACCTCCCATACGTGCCAGTGCAGGGGAAATGCTGCCGGATTTTTCCGGCAACAGTAACCTTCCTTGTGGCGGCGTCAGAAATGTTTTCCACAAACACTAGGCAAGGGGAAAAACTGCCAGATTGTTTCCGGCAGCTCTGACCCCCACGTGTGATATACTGAGGTGAGCGGCCGACGTAGTGATGTGCTCGCTGCTGCCAGCGAGCAGCAGCCCGCTGCTTGTAGCAGACAGCGGGCTGCTGCCCGCTGTGACAGGAAAAACGAAAAAAAAATGACGAGAAGGAGAAACAAAAAAAAATCCCCCACCCCCGCAGCTCGCAGCAGCAGCCCGCAGCAGCAGCGAACAGCAGCTGAAGTACGTAGCAGGTGCAGCAGCGTGCAAGCAGCAGTAGCGAGCTACAGCAGCCACAGCAGCCGCAACAGCAGCTGCAGCTGCAACTGCAGCAGCAGCAGCAGCAGCAGAAGCAGCAGCGACGGCTGCAGCAGTAGCAGCGGCGGCCCCAACAACCGCCGCTGCTGACGTCAGCACCCCTCTGCTGACGTCACTGCTGACGTCATCAACAAAAAAAGGAAAAGGGAAGGGGGACGACCAAAAGGGTGGGTAGAACCCCCATCGCCCCAAGCCATTGCTGATATCAGCAACACAAAGACAGAAAGAAAAAAAAAACAAGGGACACCAAACCATGGCTGGTAGCCCAGGTGAGGAGGGGTCATCCTCTGTTGGGGGGACCCCTACCCCCCCTTTTCTGCAGCGACTGCAGCAGCAGTAGCAGCCGCCGCCGCCGCCGTCGCCGCCCCAGCAACACTAGTAGCAGTAGCAACAGCAGCAGTAGCAGCAGCAGCAGCAGCGGCAGCAGCATTAGCAGCAGTTACAGCAGCAGCAGTAGCAGCAGCAGCAGTAGCCGCACCAGCCCACTGGTGTCGTTGGCGGCAACCCTGATCCCCTTGTTGCTCTTCAGCAACAGCTCGCCGCCTTGACGCAGCAGCTTGCAGCGCTGCAGCCAGTAGCTTCCCAGACTGCCACCAGTGCGCCGCCGCCATTCGTCCCTCCAGGACACGCCAGCCCAGCTGTGTCTGCTGCCACATACTACCTGGCACAGCAGCAGACTCAGCGTCAGCGGCAGACAGTGACCTCCATCCTTGGCCCCACTCTGGGCGCCGGCCGCAGGCAGAAGGACTTTGAGACGTCGCCGCCGCTTCTTCAGGCAGGCGAGCAGTTCCGGAGCTGGGAACTTAGCTTCCGGATCTGGGCGCAAGGTGAGGGCCTATGGGCATACTACACCCTCCCTCACGACTCCACCCAGGCCAACCAGCTGTATAACGCTGGTCGCGCCGTCCGTGCCCTCGTCCCAGTCAACCCTCCAGCTTCCTGCCTGACCCTAGAGCCTTTCCTCGGCGATTTTACCTCTGGCGACATCCCAGACCCTGCAGCCGCATGGAACGTCCTCACCAGGCCCCATCGCCTGTCCAGCAACGCTGAGATCAGTCGTCTGCTCCGGGAGTTCAACTCCCTGCACATGGGGGAGACTGAGACAGTCATTGCCTACTGGCAGCAGGCGGAGGACATCCTTCGTCATCTCGGCACATGTGCTCCACCTCCTCTGTCCGCGCTCCTTACCATCAAGCGCGGCGCCACCAGCGCGTACGCGGACGTCTTCGTGCACTACCCCCAGGACGTCCTCTCCACCATGGCGGCCCAGGGCACCCTTATGCCCTAGGCATACGAGCTCTTCCTCCACATTGAGGAAGCTCACCAGGAGTCCGAGCTCCATCGCACGGAGGCTCTTGCATCACCTGCCGTCGCCTGCCCTGCCGTCGCCTCCGTGGTCGTCGCCTCCCCTGCCGCCGCTACCTCATCGTCTTCAGGGAAGAAGAAGAAGAGCCGAAACAAGAAAGGCAAGGGTCCGCCGCAACAGCAGCAGCAGCAGCCGTCGACCGGGTCCAGCGGCGGTGGCTCGGTCTGCCACAACTGTGGCCAGCCCGAGCACGGGTGGTACACGTGCCCTCTCCCGACGGACGAGGCGCGCGTCATCGCCACCATGCATCGCTAGCATGAGCGCCGTCTCGCCTCTGCCGCCATCGCTGCTGTTGGCCCTGACACTTCAACCTCGCCCAGCAGCTTCGCCCCTCCGAGAGCTCCGCCAGTCCAGCAGACACCCGCGCCGTAGCAGTACTACCCACAGCCGTCGGCACCTCCGTTCCCGTCGCCGGCACTGTCCCTCCCTTACACGGGCTCCGGTGCCGTCACTCCGCACTCGGTCTACACTCCTGGACCGTCCTCCCGTGAGTGTCAGCTGGAGTAGTTTATCGCGCTCCAGCTCGGCCTGACGCGCCCTCCTCCCCAGGGAAGTGCGAGTTGCATCACCTCCTGCTCTCCTGCCCCGCCTTGCATGACTGAAACTGATCTGCGGTCGTGTCTCGTTTCCTCGTCTGTCGCATCGTCTCCCGTGGTCTCCTCTACCCCTTCCTGTGACGACGTTGCATGGCTTGATGATTGGCAATCTCAGTTCGCGCCTCCGTCCACCACGTCCGCATCCCTTGCTTGCTGCCAAGTGACCGTTAGCGATCTGGCGACCCCGCTCCAGGACCCCATTGAGACCTGGATCATCGACTCCGGGGCCATGCATCACATGACGGCCTCTCGTGAGGCCTTCAGTATGCTCGGTCCTGTAGGCAATGTCTCCGGCGTCCGGACGGGCTCCGGACAGGTGTTGCCTGTCAGTGGCGTTGGCGTTGTTCGTTTCCGTGGTCCTGCCGGTGACGTCTTTCCGACCGACGTCCTCTTCGTCCCTGGTCTCGAGCTCAGCCTCTTGTCCGTCACTGTCCTTGACCGCATGAGCATGGACGTTGTGCACTCGCGTGGTGTTGGCACTGTGTCGCTGCGTCCGTCTGGTCTGGTTATCCTGCACGCCACCGCCCGTGGCAACCTGTGGCATGTGCCCCGCCTCTCCTCTTCTCCCGTCTCCTCCCCGTCGGCCGCCACAGGCCATGTGTTTGTCACCAGTACGCTTTCTCCTCAGCACACCCGCCTCTTGCACCGCCACCTTTGCCACGTCCACTCTGCCGCCATAGAGAGCATGCTCCGCACCCAGCCGGCCAAAGGCCTTGACCCGGAGACTTTCCCTCTCCCGTGCCCCACTGAGTGCATTGACTACGCTCAGGGGAAGATGCACCGGTCCACGTACCCCTTGTCTTCCTCCCGTGCATCTGCGCCTCTTGACCTTGTCCATTCGGACGTGATGGGTCCTCTGCCCACCGAGTCTGTCGGTGAGTATGGCCGCTATGTCCTCACCCTCACGGACGACAATTCTCGCTACTGTTGGGTCTTCTGCCTTCGGCAGAAGAGCGATGTCGCCCGAACCATCCAGGACTGGCTTGTCCTTGCGGAGCGCGCGTGTAGCCGCTCCCTTCGCCGCTTTCGATCCGATCGCGGTGGCGAGTACATTGGTGAGGCCACAACTTTTCTCGCCTCCCGCGGGATCCACCATGGGATCTGCGCCTTACACACCCACCCAGAACGGTGTCTCCGAGCGGTGGAACCGGACCATGGCCGACACCGTCCGCACCATGCGGGTCGAGTCCGATCTCTCCGAGGGCTTCTACTTTGAAGCCATGGCCTACATGACCTGGGTCTGGAACCGGATTCCCCACGTTCCCCTACCCCGCAAGTCCACACCGTACCATCATTGGTGCGGTCAGCGTGCTGACCTCCGCCCCGCTCGCGTCTGGGGTTGTGTGGCCATTGTGTGGCTTCCCGCCCCACAGCAGGGCGGCAAGCTCGTCCCCCGCGGATTCCTTGGGGTCTCTCGTCAGTCCAAGGCCTGGCGCTTCTGGGATCCCTCCCGGCACTACATCGTTGAGTCCCAGGATGCCCTCTTCTTCGAGGACCTGTTTCCCCGTGATCTCATTCGCTCCGACTCGTTCGTGTCTATCCCGTCGCGTGGGGGAGTGGTGAGTCCGTCCTCCGTCCTACCGCTTCCGAGTGACACATCCCTTGGTCCCTCCGAGCCGGCAACCCGTCCGGCAGTCGCGTCTGCTGGTCCCTCTGGGCCGACAGCCCCAGTCGCATCCGCTGGTCCCTCCGGGCCGGCAGCCCCAGTCGCGTCCGCTGGTCCCTCCGGGCCGGCAGCCCCAATCGCGTCCGCTGATCCCTCCGGGCCGGCAGCCCCAGTCGCGTCCGCTGGTCCCTCCGGGCCGGCAGCCCCACTCGCGTCCGCTGGTCCCTCCGGGCCGGCAGCCCCAGTCGTGTCCACTGGTCCCTCCGGGCCGACAGCACCAGTCGCGTCCGCTGGTCTCTCCGGGCCGGCAGCCCCAGTTGTGTCCGCTGGTCCCTCCGGGCCGGCAGCCCCAGTTGTGTCCGCTGGTCCCTCCGGGCCGGCAGTCCCATTCGTGTCCTCTGGTCCCTCCGGGCCGGCAGCCCCAGTCGTGTCCGCTAGTCC
>SZWC01001980.1:82274-112396 GCA_023375785.1 Penium margaritaceum | reverse complement strand
AGGATGGCAACCCAAGAACGTGACCGGGGGGGTCCCCACGAAGGACGGTGTCAGACTGACAGGCAAGACCTCTGGCCAACGAAGACACACTCTCACCTCCCTGATCACGAAGGTGAAGACGCTGGAGGAGAGACTGCTCCAGTTGGCGCTCGCTGTCAACGGAGGCTGCAGACGATGGAGCAGGCACGCTCGAGGGAGAGGCGAACCACAAAGGAGGGACGTAGGCCGAGGAAGGTGGGCCCGCAAAAGCAGGCGCTCCATAGGGCGGCTGCCAGCCCCAAGGGTAGAGGACAGGCGGATGGACGCCGGCGACACCGGCGGTGGAGTAGGCCTGAGCTTGGGAGGGACTAGAAGACGAAGTAGAGCTGGAGCTGGAGCTGGAGCTGACGTCGGGAGAAGAAGAGGAAGTCCTGCTGGTGTGCGCCCAATGAGCACGCATGGCGTGTGCGAGGCGGACGTCGTCAGGGGGTGCAGGGCACTTGCGAGCGGAGTGCTCAGAGGAGCCACAGTTCCAGCACACCACCTCACCAGGAACACGAGACGGCGCAGCAGATTTGCCCTTCCCTTTGCCTTGCCCACGACCGCGTCCACGTCCACGACCCTGGGAGGCAAGGGCCGTGGCCGTAGAGGTAGAAGAGGAAGAAGAAGACGATGGAGACGAGGCCGATGGAGCATCGGAGGAAGAAGTGGAGGTGGCGATGGAGACGGCGGCCACTCCTGCGACTGTAGTGCGATAAAGGCGCTTGTTTTGGGGGCTCGTCCACCACGCTGCAAGCCTATCAGTGACAAAGTCCCAGAGGGCACCAACGCCTAGAGGGGTATCGGGTGGAACAGGCTGGGAGGCAAGACGCTATAGCTCGTTTGCTTGGACATCACGGAGAAGGTCGGACAGCTCGGGGATTAACCCGTTGACCATGGTGTGCACATCTGACAGCTGACCTGGTGCGGCCGTATCAAGTTCGCAAAGCAGCTTCAGCTCGCGTACCCAATAGGCGTCGGACGACTCGTCCGCTCGCATTAAGAGCGTGTTGAATTGAACGGTAAGAGCACTTTGTGCCGCATGACCTGTGACTGTCGTGCACCGACGAAGCATGGTGTACGCACCGACTGGGTCAGCCAGACGCTGAACAGCGGGGTTAGCATTGTAGGTGCCAACCTCGTCGACGAGTGTCTCAGGGGCAGCAGCAATAAGGGCGCGGACAGCGCGAGCAGACTCGTCAGCGACAGGGGTGAAGGAAGGTGTGGCAAGGAAGTAGTATTCCCAAAGACGTTCTCCCTGAGCCCATGCACTAAACCGGGTCTCCCAAGAAGAGAAAGCAAGTCCAGTAGAAAAGACAGGAGGCTAGGAGAAGAAGTCATGCTGGCGGGGGACTGCGGCAGGAGAGACAGCAGATGGGGTGACAGCAGGGTTAGAGGCAGCAGAGTTAGCACTAGGTGGGATGGAAGAGACACCGGCACCAGCGCCAGTAGAGGAGCCAGCGGGCAGGACAGAGGCAGCAGGCAGCCGCTTGAGCACAAGCACAGCCACCTCATCTGCGAAGGCGGCGCGATTGTCATTCACGACTTTGAGACGCTCTTCAGCATCACGCTGAGCGTCGCGAGCGAGGGCCAGCTGGCGCTGAAGGTCTGCTATGACCGACTCGTCGTCACCAGGCATGGTGACGACTGATGGGCCCTGCCGAGAAGATTTCGGCAGAGTTTCCCCTGCCCTAGTGGGCGTGGGAAAACTGGGAATGCTTTAGGCACGATGAATATGTGCTGCAAGACAACCCGACCCAAATCACATAGACAAGCCACCGCAAAGAAAAGAGATAGAGGGCAGGAGAAGGGAGATGCAGACCAGGAGACCTCACGAGGCGTGTGAGGGGCTGCGCAAAAGAGGAAGGACAGGCGGGACAATAGAAGCAGCTGCAGCAGAGAGCACAGAGACGCAAGATGCAACCGGCATAATCAGTGCCAGGCAGCCTGTGGTGAAGGCGGCGCCAACGGTAGGAAGGATCGCCGCTGCAATGACGGCCGCTGTGACGAGTGTGGTGATTTCATAGGGTGCAGATGCGGATGCTGCAACAGCGACGGCTGTGGAGGTGCGAATGGCCATAGCTGTAGCGGATACGGCAGAAGCTGCAGAAGCTGTTGCAGAGGGCACAGATGATGCAGCTGCCGCTAGCTGTGTCCCAATGTCAGCAGCTGCCGCAGCCAACGGTCCAGCTACAACGGCCGCCTCAGTATAGGACTCAGCGGCGCGGCCAGCTGATGTTGATGCAGGGGCACGTGCTGCTCTAGCTGCGGCAGCAAAGGTGGCAGCAGCTGCAGCTACTGCGTCTATCACGGCGGACGCGGTACGTGTGAAGGTGCGAGCGGGCTCTAGCGCGTCTTGACGCCAAGTTGAGTGCGGCGACGCAACAACGGTGTCGTGCGGCTGCTCAATCCCCCCAGAGGCACCAGGGGAGGGAGGGCTTACCGAGCGTTGTAGTGCCGAGCTCTCCCATGAGTCGCCACCGAGATCCTCCCAGTGCGCCAGGGTGACGGCGACCACCACCAGACGGTGGTGCCGAGATTGCTACAAGGTTGCAGTGCCGATCCTCTACAATGCCGCTTGCTGCTCCTGTCACGTTGGTTATGCGGCTGCTGGGGTGCAGGTATTTGCTGCAACTGCTGCTGCTGCTGCCGTGCTGCTGCTGAGCTAGTGCTGAGCTACTGCTGAGCTATTTGCTGAGCAGCTGCTGATCTGCTGATGAGCTGTTTACGAGCTGTTGCTGAGGTGATGCTGCGCTGCTGCTAAGATGCTGCTGCGAAGCTGCTGAGTTGCTGCTGAGCTGCTGCTGAACAGTTTACTGAGCAGCTGCTGATCTGCTGCTGAGCTGCTGCAGAGCTGCTGCTGAGCTGTTTGCTGAGCTACTGCTGAGTTGCTACTGAGCTAATGCTGCGCTGCTGCTAAGATGCTACTGCGAAGCTGCTGCTGAGCTGCTGCTGAGGTGCTGCTACTGGGCTGTTGCTGCGGAGCTACGGATCTAGATCCACTGCTGCTGGGATGCTGCGAGGCCGCTGCTGCTGAGCTGCGAAAGCTGAGCCGTTGTTCACGTTGCAGCTGCTGCGAATGCTGCTAGGAGACGGCGACGGACCCCCCCACGCTGCCGAAAGTTTTTCAGCAGCGTTTCCCCTGCCCCAGTGGGCGTGGGAAATATGGGAAGGCCGTGGGAACACTTGTAGGAACCGGTTCCAACCCCACCCAACCCAGGAATAGAGGGGAGCCCAACCAAGAGGAGGAGGGGAAGACCAAAGAGCCCCGACGGCAGAATGCCGTCACTCGCTGCTGCTGAGGCTACAGCAGTCAGCTGCTGCTGTGCTGGTAGATTGTGACGGCGGGGTGGATGCGCGACGCCAAGAGTGGTCGTCGCGGGTTTGGCCCAGAATACGTGGGCGGCAGATCGATCCGCTGCCCGTCTTCCACGCAAACCTTGCTCTGATACCAGTAGGCTGCTGTGCTATACAAGTAAGCAGCAGCTGGGGTAATGCTAGGAAGACACCAAGCAAGCGACGGTGTTAACGTGGAAGTTTAGAANCAGGAGGAGGGGAAGACCAAAGAGCCCCGACGGCAGAATGCCGTCACTCGCTGCTGCTGAGGCTACAGCAGTCAGCTGCTGCTGTGCTGGTAGATTGTGACGGCGGGGTGGATGCGCGACGCCAAGAGTGGTCGTCGCGGGTTTGGCCCAGAATACGTGGGCGGCAGATCGATCCGCTGCCCGTCTTCCACGCAAACCTTGCTCTGATACCAGTAGGCTGCTGTGCTATACAAGTAAGCAGCAGCTGGGGTAATGCTAGGAAGACACCAAGCAAGCGACGGTGTTAACGTGGAAGTTTAGAAGTGAGTAAGTGAGAAACAAACACTCACGATGGGTAACAAGCAACGAAGTGGTAGTCGTCGGGTGGGGGGGAGCGAGCGAGCGAGCAGCAAGCTCGATCTCGCACGCTCTCTCCCAAGTTCACTAAAATGAACTAAACTACCCACTAAAAGTTGCAACCTGTCAACTAGGTCACTGGAGGGAAGACATGCCAAAGAACAGGCCAGAGTGTGAACCCGACACAAATGTGTGTGCACAAATGCACGATAGCCAGAGACACGTGAGATTTAATGCCCGGCTGATGCCCGGCTGTGAGACTCGCTGTGAAGTCATGCCACCACGGCGTAGTAGCCAGCAGGGGTTGCCTCTCTCCAATTAGTCACCTGCGTCAGTGAGGTGAGTGTGCAACGAGGCCAGAGGTCACCGTGTGGTACTGACACAAACCCAACAGATCCTATTTTCTAATTCATTGGGCAAGGCATCAATATCCTTTCTTCGCTATGTTGGGCGTTCCTAACCCCCTCGCGCATTGGGTAGAAGGGCTATTTGGCGTTTTGACGTAACATTGTTACCTTATTCCATGAAATTATTGTTTTCACTTTGAAGACTACTTTTGGTTCATGATATCATCTTACATTCTGATAGCTTGTTTTATAGCATATGAATCAGAATAAGGGAAATAATTCAATAAGACTGCAAAACTTTCCGAAGGGGCGTTTTTTCTCCATGCATGTACCCTTAAATGATGTACAAGCATGCGTCCAAGCTTTGGTTACGTCATCATATCGCGTGTCATAAACAAGGCGAGTCCCATCTTAGCATCTTCCGTATACTTCCTACAGCCATGATTTGTACAAGGCTAGCACACAAGTAAGCAAAGGGTGGTTTGATTGGAATGTATGCACAAGATACAAGTATGAAACAGAAATGCTAGGCAGCAGGTTGGGGCAGCAGCGTTGTTGATGCAGCGTGCGGGCTTCCACGCTAGTTGCTTAAGTCAGCTGCCCCCTCAGTCTGCTGCTCTAGAGACTAAGTCTGGAAGCTCTGTGTTTGTTACTCAGAAGTGCGCGCGCCAGTGTTCGCGCCAGAAAGCAGCTGGAAACTGAAAGTAACTGATTAGCAATGAAGAATGAACAACAATGGGAGACCCCTCCAAGTTCTAGCTCCCCCCCAGCTCTGTAGAGCTTGTTACTCAGCTAACCAGCCAATCAGGAAATAGACCTATTTTCTGGCAGGCAGGGTTTTCTCGGTGAGCCCTACCAGACAGCCGACAGCCCAAAACCCGGGCGTCGTCCGTTTTGCCTGAAAACTGGACCATACCATAATACCGACGCTGCGAACNTCAGAAGTGCGCGCGCCAGTGTTAGCGCCAGAAAGCAGCTGGAAACTGAAAGTAACTGATTAGCAATGAAGAATGAACAACAATGGGAGACCCCTCCAAGTTCTAGCTCCCCCCCAGCTCTGTAGAGCTTGTTACTCAGCTAACCAGCCAATCAGGAAATAGACCTATTTTCTGGCAGGCAGGGTTTTCTCGGTGAGCCCTACCAGACAGCCGACAGCCCAAAACCCGGGCGTCGTCCGTTCTGCCTGAAAACTGGACCATACCATAATACAGACGCTACGAACGCAGTCGTATGGTCAAAAACAGCTAGAAAAATAGTAGCAAGGAGTTATGGCTGCCCGAACCCAGGCAGTGCCTACGATGGTCCATGATGCCGAACAGGGCCATGCAACATGCAACAAGGACCCTATGCAGAGCATGACGATGCAGAAGCGATGGGATGCGCTGGACGCATGCAGACAGCAACTACGGTGGCAGTGACCGCCGACAGCACAACTGCCGAGGAGGCCTGCCGATGGAGCTGAGCACGTTGCCAGAGAGAGGAGGCTCCAGCGAACTACGAGTAGACTTCAGCGTGTGTCAGCTCCACTGGACGACACTCCATCAGCGTCGAGTCTCGCGGTCAGTCATCTGCACGCCGATGTACACAAGCCGGGAGGACACAACAGAGCACAATGAGAGATGCGCAAAAAACCAACACTCCCCCATGACTCACAGGCGTAGTGCACATGGGCGGGCAGAGACACGGTCAACATCTAGACTCCCCCAGGGCACACAGAGACGCAGGCAGAGACAAAGAGGGCAACTCACGGACGCACGCTAACTGAACTCACAGCCTTGTTGAACGAGTCCAGCTTCAGTGCCTTGGTCAAGAAGTCAGCCAGCTTCTGTGCTGTTCCAGCCCACACGATGCTGATGTTGCCGTCATGCAACAACAAACGCACATAGTGATACTCAACATTGATGTCTTTTGTGCGTGTGTGATGCATGCCGTCATTGTCGGCGATGGCCATGGCACTCTCATTGTCATAATGCAAGGTGATGGATGCGACAGACAGACTCAACTCGGACAACAGACAACGCAACCACACACTCTCACACGCGCCTGAGCTAAGGGCCACTTACTCAGCCTCAGCAGTGCTGCGTGCAATGCACCCCTGCTTGCCACTGCGCCAGGACACAGCTCTGCCGCCGATCAAAAAGATCCAGCCCGTGCGACTCTTACCGTCAGGACTGCCGGCCCAGTCACTGTCGATGTAGCCCACTGCGACGACGGACGGCTGGCGGCGAAACATGAGACCTCACCGAGGGGTCGAGACAACATAGCGTAGTACTCCGATCGCGGCCTCGAAGTGGAGGTGACGCGGCGCTTGAGAGAACTGGGCCAGGAGGTTGACGGCGAACGCGATTTCTGGATGCGTCGTCGTCGCTAGGAACATCAGTGACCCGATGACACGCAGATACGTGGTCACATCACCTGGCTCCCCCACTGGGTCAGGACTCTTCAGCTTCACCTGGCCATCGGGTGACATAGGTGAAGATGCGCTAGGCACGATGGGCAGGTTCTCAGCGAAGCGAGTGGAGAGGGTCTGCATATAGGCAGCCTGGTGGACGTGCAAGATGCCCTGGGAGCGATCATGCTCGAGTTCCATGCCCAGGAAGACTCGAGCAGACCCGAGATCCTTCATCTGGTAGGCGGCGTGTAGCAAGTCCTTGACACGCTGGTTGGCGGCCGTGTCTGGCAACGCAATGAGGAGATCGTCGACGTAGACCAGAACTGCGGCAAAGGTCTGACCTCGCGGGCTGACGAACAGAGCGGGGTCAGCGGTGCTGCGCTGGAGGCCGCCACGAAGAAGCGTACTGCTGATCTCCTGGTTCCAGCACCGAGGCGACTGCTTGAGGCCATAGATGGCCTTCCGCAGCCGCCAAACTCTCCTAGTGCCGTCGTCGAAGCCTGGGGGCTGAACCATGTAGAGCTCCTCACCCTCCAGTGAGCCATGGAGGAACGCGTTGCTCACGTCCATCTGGTGCACCTCCCATCCATGTTGGGCAACGAGGCTGAAGAGCGCCCGGCTAGTGGAGAACCGACCGATTGGGGCAAAGATCTGGTCGTAATCAACCCCAGGGACCTGAGCAAATCCCTTTGCTGTGAGGCGACCTTGTACTTATCCAAGGACCAGTGAGGCTTCCACTTGCACCGAAAGACCCACTTGGCACCAATGGCCTTCCGACCTGGAGGGAGGTCGACGAGGTCATACACGTGGTGCTGCCGCAAAGCAGCGAGCTCCTCGGCACAGGCAGCTTCCCAATGTGTGGCCTCAGGAGAGGCTCGAGCCTCACGTAGGGTGGTTGGGTCCTCCGGGCGTGCTGTGGACCAGACTGAGAGGGCGTGTGCATCACGAGCTCCAGGTGGGATGCGGGTGAGTGCAGCCACGACAACATACCGATGCTTGTGATGAAGCATGGCGTAGCCCAGTGCAGAGCCCGGTTGAAGGTCTGCGATGAAGGCTGAAGTGGTCAGGCCGAGAGCCTTCGTGCCAGGGTCCCTTCTCACGACCGTGGGAGTGGAGGAGAGACGTGGAGCCATAGGGGGTCGATGTGGCACAGGACGCGGTGCGACGGTCTGCGCGCTCACTGTCGGCCGAGGTTGGAGGCTGCCGCCTGGGCCATGTGTGTAGCGCGGTCGGTTAAGAGATGGCACTGGGTCCGACGGGCCAACGGAGGCGGACGGGGGTACTGGCCCGGAGGAGCCAGCGGACACGACTGGGCCTGTCGGCCCGGAGGAGCCAGCAGATGCGACAGGCGCTGCTGGCCCGGAGGGGCCATCGGACATGACAGGAGCAGCTGGGCCGGAGGGGCCAGCGGACGCGACTGGGGCTGCCGGCCCGGAGGGGCGAGCGGACGCGACTTGGGCAGACTGTCCAGAGGGGCCAGCAGGCGTGACAGGAGCAGCTGGGCCGGAGGGGCCAGCAGACGCGACTGGGGCTGCCGGCCCGGAGGTGCCAGCGCTCGCGATTGGGGCAAACGGTCCGGAGGGGCCAGCGGACGCGAAAGGAGCTGCGGGCCTTGAGGGGCCAGCGGACGCAACTGGGGCAACGGGTCCGGAGGGGCCAGCGGACGCGACTGGGGCTGCCGGCCCGGAGGTGCCAGCGCTCGCGATTGGGGCAAACGGTCCGGAGGGGCCAGCGGACGCGAAAGGAGCTGCGGGCCTTGAGGGGCCAGCGGACGCAACTGGGGCAACGGGTCCGAAGGGGCCAACGGACGCGACGGGAGCAGCTGGCTCGGAGGGGCTAGCGGACGCGGCTGGGACTACTGGCCTGGAGGGGCCAGCGGATGCAACTGGGACTGTTGGCCCGGGAGGGCCAGAGGACGCGACAGGGGCTACCGGCTCAGAAGGACGGAGTGATGTGTCACCCGGAAGCGACAGGACGGAGGACGGACTCACCACACCCCCACGCGACGGGACGGACACGGACGAGCCGGAGCGGATGAGGTCGCGGGGAAACAGATCCTCGAATAGAGGGCATCGCAGGACTCGACGATGCAGTGTCGGGATGGGTCCCAGAAGCGTCAGGCCTTGGACTGACGAGACACAGCGAGGAAGGTGCAGGGGCGTCCGCGGGGGGCAAGCTTGCCGCCCTGCTATGGGGCGGGCAGCCACTCAATGGCCAAGCAGCCCCAGACACGAGCCGGGCGGAGGTCAGCACGCCGACCGCACCAGTGCTGGTATGGCGTGGACTGGCGGGGAAGGGGACCGTGGGGAATCCGGTTCCAGACCCAAGTCATGTAGGCCATGGCTTCAAAATAAAAGCCATCGGAGAGACCGGACTCAACCCGCATGGTGCGGACAGCATCGGCCATGGTACGGTTCCACCGCTCAGGTACGCCATTCTGGGCGAGTGTGTAGGGCACAGACGTCTCATGGTGGATCCCACGGGAGGCGAGAAAGGACGTGGCCTCACCCATGTACTCTCCACCGCGATCGGAGCGAAAGCGGCGAAGACAGCGGCCACACCCGCGCTCCGCGAGGACAAGCCAGTCCTGAATGGCGCGGGCGACATCGCTCTTCTACCGGCGGCAGAAGACCCAGCGGTAGCGAGAATAGTCATCCGTAAGGGTGAGGACATAGCGGCCATGCTCTCCGACGGACTCGGTGGGGAGAGGGCCCATGACGTCTGAGTGGACAAGGTCGAGAGGGGCGGTTGCACGGGAGGAAGACAAGCGGTACGTGGACCGGTGCATCTTCCCCTGAGCGTAGTCAATGCACTCAGTGGGGCACGGGAGAGGGAAAGTCTCCGGGTCAAGGCCCTTGGCCGGCTGGGTGCGGAGCATGCTCTCTACGGCGGCAGAGTGGACGTGGCAAAGGCGGCGGTGCAAGAGGCGGGTGTGCTGAGGAGACAGCATATTGGTGACAAACACATGGCCTGTGGCAGCCGACTGGGAGGAGACGGGAGGAGAAGAGGATAGGCGAGGAACNGAGTGGACAAGGTCGAGAGGGGCGGATGCACGGGAGGAAGACAAGGGGTACGTGGACCGGTGCATCTTCCCCTGAGCGTAGTCAATGCACTCAGTGGGGCACGGGAGAGGGAAAGTCTCCGGGTCAAGGCCCTTGGCCGGCTGGGTGCGGAGCATGCTCTCTACGGTGGCAGAGTGGACGTGGCAAAGGCGGCGGTGCAAGAGGCGGGTGTGCTGAGGAGACAGCATATTGGTGACAAACACATGGCCTGTGGCAGCCGACTGGGAGGAGACGGGAGGAGAAGAGGATAGGCGAGGAACATGCCATAGGTTGCCACGGGCGGTGGCGTGCAGGACGACAAGACCAGACGGACGCAACGACACAGTGCCAACACCACGCAAGTGCACAATGCCCATGCTCATGCGGTCAAGGGCAGTCACAAACAGGAGGTTGAGCTCGAGACCAGGGACGAAGAGGACATCGGTAAGAAAGACGTCACCGACAGGACCATGGAAACGAACAACGCCAACACCACGGACAGGCAACACTTGTCCGGAACCCGTCTGGACACCGGAGACATCGCCTACAGGACCGAGCATACTGAAGGCCTCACGAGAGGCCGTCATGTGATGCGTGGCCCCTGAGTCAATGATCCAGGTCTCAGCAGGGTCCTGGACAGGGGTCGCGAGATCGCTAACGGTCACATGGCAGCAAGCAAGGGACGCGGACGCGGTAGAAGGAGGCGCGAAACGAGACTGCCAATCATCAAGCCACGCAATGTCATCAAGGAGGGGGGTGGAGGAGACCATGGGAGACGACAAGATAGATGAGGAGACGGGACACGACCGCAGCTCAGTCTCAATCATGTAGGGCTGGGCAGGAAGGCAGGAGCTGACGCAACTCGCACTTCCTTGGGGAGGAGGGCGAGGCAGGCCAAGCTGGAGCGCGATGAACTGCTCCAGCTGACGCTCACGGGAGGACGCCCCGAGAGTGTAGACGCAGTGCGGAGTGACGGCTCCAGAGCCCGGGTAGTAGGAGGACTGAGCCGGCGAAGGAAGCGGAGGCGCCGACTGCTGTGGGTAGTACTGTTGCGGCGCGGGTGTCTACGGGACAGGTGGAGCTGTCGGAGTGGCAGAGCTGCTGGACGAGGTTGGAGTGGAAGGGCCAGCAGCAGCGACGACAACAGAGTTGAGACAGCGCTCCCGCTGGCAACGCATGGTGGCGATGACGTGTGCCTCATCCGTCGAGAGAGGGCACGTGTACCACCCGTGCCCGGGCTGACCACAGTTGTGGCAGACAGAGCCACCACTACTGGATCCGGTCGACGACTGCTGTCGCTGCTGCTGTGGCGAACCCTTGCCTTTCTTGTTCCGGCTTTTCTTCTTCTTGCCCGAAGACGATGAGGTAGCTGCGGCGGGCGAGGCGACGACCACGGAGGCAACGGCAGGGGAGGCGACGGTAGGGGAGGAGATGGCAGGGGATGCAAGAGCCTCCGTGCGATGGAGCTGGGAATTTTGGCGAGCTTCCTCAATGCGGAGGAAGAGCTCGTATGCCCACGGCATGAGGGTACCCTGGGCCGCCATGGTGGAGAGGACGTCCTGGGGGTAGTGTACGAAGACGTCCGCGTACGCGCTGGTGGCGCCGCGCTTGATGGTGAGGAGCGCGGACAGAGGGGGCGGAGCAGATTTGCCGAGACGACGAAGGATGTCCTCCGCCCGCTACCAGTAGGCAGTGACTGTCTCGGTCTCCCCCATGTGCAGGGAGTTGAACTCCCGGAGCAGACGGCTGACCTCAGCGTTACTGGACAGGCGATGGGGCCTGGTGAGGACATGCCATGCAGCTGCAGTGTCTGGGATGTCGCCAACAGTGAAGTCGCCGAGGAAAGGCTCTAGGGTCAGGCGGGAAGCTGGAGGGGCGACTGGGACAAGGGCACAGACGGCGCGACTAGCGTCATATAACTGGTCGGCCTGGGTGGTGTCGTAAGGGAGGGTGTAGTATGCCCATAGGCCCTCACCTTGCGCCCAGATCCGGAAGCTGATCTCCCAGCTCCGGAACTGCTCGCCGGCCTGAAGCGGCGGCGGCGGCGTCTCAAAGTCCTTCTGCATACGGCCGGCACCCCGAGTGGGGCCAAGGACGGAGGTCACTGTCTGCCGCTGGCGCTGAGTCTGCTGCTATGCCAGGTAGTACGTGGCAGCAGACATAGCTAGACTGGCGTGCCCTGGAGGGACGAACAACAGTAGCACACTGGTGGCAGTCTGGGCGGCTACTGGCTGTAGCGCTGCAAGTTGGTGCGTCAAGGCCGCAAGCTATTGCTGAAGAGCAGCGAGGGGCTCATGATTGCCGCCAACGACACCAATGGGCTGCTGCTGCTGCTATTGCTTCTGGTGCTGCTACTGCTGCAGTCGTTGCAAGAAAGGGGGGGTAGGAGTCCCTCCAACAAAGGAGGACCCCTCCTCACTGGGACTACCAGCCATGGTGGTGTCCCTTGTTTGTTTCCCCCCTTGTTTTTTCTAGTGCTGCTGATGTCAATAGTGACGTCAGCCGAGGATGGCTGACGTCAGCAGAGGCTACTGTATGAGTGCAGTGCTACTGTTTTCCCCCCTGTGTTTTTTTTGGTGTTGTTGTTGATGATGTCAGCAGTGACGGCAGTAGTGACATCAGTGGACGGCTACTGATGTCAGCAGCGGTGGATGCAGCCGCTGCTGTGGGACTGCAGCCACAGTTGTTGGTGTTGTCGCCGCTCCTGCTGCGGCTGTTGCGGCTGCAGCTGGTGCTGTTGTTGCGGTGGCTGCTACTGCTGCCGCTGTTATTGCTGTTGCGGCTGCGGCTGTTGCTGCGGTCGCTGCTGCTGCTGCTGCTTGCTACGGCCGCTGCTGCTGTTGCTGCTGTAGCTATGGCTGCAGCTGCGGATGCTGCTGCTACTGCGGTTGCTGCTACTGCCGCGCGTGCAGTGAACAGGAGGAGGAGGGGGGGTCCCTGCGTGTTTTTTTCTTTGTTTTTCTTGCTCGTCGCTGCGAGCTTGCTGCTCGCTGCGAGCGACGAGCTGCGAGCAGCGAGCTCGCTGCTTCCTGCTCGCAGCGGGCAGCGAGCTTGTTGCCTGCAGCTTGCTGCTCGCAATGAGCAACAAGATGCGGGCAGCTGCAGCTGCTGCTGCTCCGGCTGCGGCTGCGGCTGCTACTGCTGCTGCAGCTATTGCTGCTGCTTGCTGTGGCAGTGGCTGCGGCTGTTGCTACTGTTGCAGCTGCTGTGCGCTGCTACTGCTGCCGGCTGTTGCTCGCTGCCGCTGCTACTGCTGCCGGCTGCTGCTGCTACAGGCTGCTGCTGCTGCGAGCTGCTGTTGTTGCTAGCTACTATTGTGTGCTCCTACTGCTGGCCGTTGTTACCACTGCTCGCTGCTACAACAAGCTACTGCTGCTGCTGCTGGCTGCTGCTGTCAGTCACACCTGGAGGACGTCGCCCCGTGCGTCGTCGCCAACAAGGGCCTGACGTGGCCGGCCGCTCACCTCCTCGCGTCAAGCGTGGGGTCAGTGCTGCCGGAAAAAAATCCGGCAGCATTTCCTTTGGCCCAGTGGCCGTGGGAAAAATTCTGACGCCGCCTACAGGCGGGTCAATGCTGTTGGAAAAAATCCGGCAGCATTTCCCTTGCACTGGCGCGTATGGAGGTCTGCCGGCGTTGTCTGGCACCTGTACGTCAGTCTTCTACTGCTGCTGCTACGCTCTGGCTCTGATACCAAAACAGAAATGCTAGGCAGCAGGTTGGGGCAGCAGCGTTGTTGATGCAGCGTGCGGGCTTCCACGCTAGTTGTTTAATTCAGCTGCCCCCTCAGTATGCTGCTCTAGAGACTAAGTCTGTTACTCAGAAGTGCGCGCGCTAGTGTTAGCGCCAGAAAGTAGCTGGAAACTGAAAGAAACTGATTAGCAATGAAGAATGAACAACAATGGGAGACCCCTCCAAGTTCTAGCTCCCCCCCAGCTTTGTAGAGCTTGTTACTCAGCTAACCAGCCAATCAGGAAATAGACCTATTTTCTGGCAAGCAGGGTTTTCTCGGTGAGCCCTACCAGACAGCCGACAGCCCAAAACCCGGGCGTCGTCCGTTCTGCCTGAAAACTGGACCATACCATAATACCAACGCTGCAAACGCAGTCGTACGGTCAGAAACAGCTAGAAAAATAGTAGCAAGGAGTTGTGGCTGCCTGAACCCAGGCAGTGCCTACGATGGTCCATGATGCCGAACAGGGCCATGCAACATGCAACAAGGACCCTATGCAGAGCATGACGATGCAGAAGCGATGGGATGCGCTGGACGTATGCAGACAGCAACTGCGGTGGCAGTGACCGCCGGCAGCCGACCGCCAAGGAGGCCTGCCGATGGAGCTGAGCACGTTGTCGGAGAGAGGAGGCTCCAGCGAACTGCGAGTAGACCTCAGCGTGCGTCGGCTCCACTGGACGACACTCCATCAGCGTCGAGTCTCGCCGTCAGTCATCAACACGCCGATGTACACAAGCCGGGAGGACACAACAGAGCACAATGAGAGATGCGCAAAAAACCAACAGTATGAAGGCATCCATTTGTTGTGATGTGAGTTGTTTGCGTCCATTTATACAAATTACTGTGACCGCTCGGCTGTGTCCTTGCTCGTGCAGATCCGTGATGCGGGCCCAGCTACCGCCAGAGCACTGACGGTTGGTGAATCCATCCACCAGCAGCTGCTTGACGACTGCCATAATGTCCCCGGTGCTTCTTGAGGTGCTTTGCAGTTTTTCTACAGACGCTAGAGTTTTCTCGGTGGACTGGCTCTCCAGCCGCATTTGCATGTTTTCCATTGTATGTCCACCGATCGATGCCGGACTTGTGCGTAGCGTCCGGCTCAAGATTCTCCATCTCTAGGTTCTGACCGTGTTGAGTTTGGATGACTGTGCACAGAGTTGCGGCGAAAACAATGGTTTTGAGCCGGTTTTAAGACAAACTGACACCGCCGCGTGTATCACCCGCCGTGTGCCATGTTGGTTTGTGTGGCTTCCACCCGTCACGACCGACACCACTGGTTTAGTGATATACCCACATTCGAGGTATATGGTAGAGGAGGGCATGACGACACGAAGGGCCTCCGGACTGCACTGAGACTTCTCCAACACCTACGACAACGTCGGCGAGACGCGGTCGATGCGTTCTGGGAGCCATGTGGGCTTGTCATAAGGTAGGAGAGTTTTCTCGGTGGGTTGAGACCCGCGCACCCGGTGGACTGTACCGGTGCGACGAGGAGACCCGATGTCTGTTGTGGGGCTTCCGATGTTTCGAAAGCGGTATGTGATGTCTTGACGTTGATTCCAAGATTTTTTGGCACTACTCATATTCTCTCGGTGGTCGAGACCGGGGCACTTGGAGAGTTGTTCCAATGCCTCAAGGAGACCACCTTTGTTGCTGTCATGGTGTATGCGGTGTATTCTCACTGTTGACTCATTTGGGTTCAGTAGGGGTGAGGGGGCCTGGTGCGGCTAGCTGCCGGCGCCCCTAAATAAGCCCGCTAGGGGCTCATTTGTAATCTCTCCTTGTTCTTTTATTCAGCATTCTAGACTTAGCCAAATTCTTGCCGTCAAACATTGCACTCACTCACAGAGCTCATGTTCATTTTGGCATGGGCCTGCATGCCCTAAAATACTTCCAATTTGGTATCAGAGCGCAAGGGGGCGTATGAGTAGCAGAAGCAGCAGTAGTGGGTGGAACGCGAGGAGAAAGCGCCACGTGGCGCCACGCCGGCAGCAGCTTGAGGGAGCGAAAAATGACTGCACATGAATGCCAGAGGTGGCGGTGAGCCGCGTACAACAGCATTAAAGAGTGCGGCCAGCACTAGCATTCGCAGCAGCTGCACAGGCCGCAGCAGCAGCAGTAGCAACAACCGCTTTGCGGCACAACAACAGCAATAACAGTAGCTACAGTAGCGCATCAGCCGGTGCAGCAGCAGCGTCACTAGCAACAGCACATAACAGCAGCAGCAGCAACCACTACAACAGCGGCAGCAGCAGCAACAGTGTGTAGCAGCAAGTAGTAGTGGCGGCAACAGCAAGCAACAATAGCAAGCAGCAGTAGCAGTTGTTGCACAGTTTAGTAGCAGCAGCAGCAGCGGAAGCAGCAGTAGCAGCAGCATCGGTAGCGTCGAGCAGCAACAACAGCAGTTGTTGCGTAGAGTAGAAGCAGCTGCAGTGGCGGAAGCAGTAGCAGTAGCAGCAACCGCAGCAGCTTCATCCGCCATTGCAACTGCTGCTGCAAGAGGGCCTCGCAGCCCTCCTGTGAGGGCCCCCTCCCCCTTGGAGGGGCCCCCTCGACCCCCATCAGGGGGCCTCTCTGAAGGGGGATCCGTCGGCCCCTTTCGCCCCCCTCCCCTCCTTTGGAGGGGGCCCTTGGAGGGCCCCGTTGAGCCCCTCCGAGGGGCCCTTTGGAGGGGCCTGTCGGTTCCATTGGCTGACGGACGGAGGGAGGGGTGGACCCCCCCCCCCTCGTCTCCTCACTCACTCGCTCACTCGCTCGCTTTTTTTGCGAGCGAGCAAGGAGCGAGGGGGGGGGGCGACCTGACATCGCCCCCTTGTTTTTCTTATCCTCCCCCCAATCTTGACCTGCCCCCTTTCTAGGGGGCAATCTAGAACCGAGTGACGGTCAAACCCGGGGTGAGCAGAAAGAGAAGAAAAGGAGGGATGAAAACAAAAAGAGGGGGAGATAGAGAATAAAAAGGTGGCGGGTGAGGGCAACAGAAAAAAAGGGGAGTGGCCGAGGGTAAGGGGAAAAAAACAGCAAAAAAAAGAACAACCTCCCAACTACTACCGCCGTAGCAGTAGTAGAAGCTTTCATAACCGTAATAGCAGCATCAGGCGGTGGAGTGTCGACGACTACATAGCGCGGCGGCTGCGCCAGAGCTTGCAGTTTCGCCTTATCTTCCGAGAGCGGACTGTCGTCGGCGGCGATCTCCGCTTCGAGATGCGTCCTCGACCGGCGTCTTCCTGGGGCCCGTGGATTGGTGCGCGCACTTAACTCCGTAGGATCGACGGCAGATTCGAGTCTTTCCATCTCTGAGGGATTGGTCGTCTACCGTTTGGAGCAGCAGCCACACCTGCAGCCGCCACCCCTTCTCGTCTTGGAGCAGTCTTTGCTCTATTAGTGGCAGCATCATTAGTGGCCACAATTAGTCAGACTCTAGTCTCCGAGCATACTGTGGTAGTGCAGCTCGTCCCGTCTGGTCACGTTTACTAACCCGGACGCCGTGATCGTCAGGAGTGACAGTACCTACTGGCCTCATTCTCTCCCATGGCTTCGTGTTGACCACTGGGAGTAGGTGCCCTCGATACCTATCCATCGTCCACTGCACGGGATGAGTGCGCGGACATCTGAGCAGGCGCCCTGCACGTTCGCCTGATACTACTGTGGTGATGGACGTCATGGTTGGCGTCCCTGTCGGACACGCCCTCCCGGCTGGCATCCACCTTGGCTACAGCCTCGTCCGAGCCTACGTCCTCCATAGCATACGGATCTGCCGGCGTTGGTAGATCCCCTAGCTGGACCTCTTGCGAGCATATTCTCCGAGATCCACAGCTTGCGGCAGACGGTGCAGCGGCTTTGTGACCTCGTCATCACAAAACGTGCTTCTGCTCCTCGTTTGTCGATGGCCTCTTCAATCAAATCTCCTCCATCATCTCCTCCTTCCTCAACCGATGGTGTACCTTCAGCTACACCTGCCAGCGAGTCACAGGCTGTCACCATCCTTTTGTTCCTCCACTCTGTTGCGACCATGATGCCACCTCGCAATGACATGTCTTCATGTAGGCGTTCCAGTCGAGTGGCCCTGCGACGTCGACGTCAGCGCTCTGCACGCTGTGCTCACGCCGGTTTTGATACATCCTCCACCTCCTCGGCCTCCGTTGCTGTACCTGTCGAGGGGGAGTGTGGTCACCGCAAATTGCCAGATGTGACCGTACTGACAGGATTCGCACTTGCGCTGGGCCGTGGTACCCGAGCTTCAGCTCAGGCAGTCTCGGATGATACGCTGACAGCACATGGCGTGGAGTCCGATCCCGACATGGCGTTCATGGTGGAGACTTCCGTGTCATCGAGCTCGACTTCCACGTCCGGCATGGATCCAGATGTTCCGCAGCAGCAGGTTACATGAGGAGCACAGACATGGTGTCCTTGGGCGGTGCCAGTCGCGGCTCCGACCGGTGGAGGCCTAGCGGGGGTACAGGAGTCTCGTATGGATCGGGATGCGTCTACCGGAGTTTTGGGAGAGTGTCTGCAGCAGGCTCACACCAGTCTGGTGGAGGTTGTAGGGCTTGAGACATGTATGTCATTGAGTTCGACATTTACGCTTGGGCAGGTTCCAGACGTATTGCAGCAGCAGGTTGCATCAGGAGGAGTGCATGTGCCGCATGCTTGGGCGGTGCCACTCGCGACTCCGACCGGTGGCGACCTGACAGTGGCACAGGAGTATTGTGCGGATCGAGATGCCCCATACGGATCTGCGGGNGCTCACACCAGTCTGGTGGAGGTTGTAGGGCTTGAGACATGTATGTCATTGAGTTCGACATTTACGCTTGGGCAGGTTCCAGACGTATTGCAGCAGCAGGTTGCATCAGGAGGAGTGCATGTGCCGCATGCTTGGGCGGTGCCACTCGCGACTCCGACCGGTGGCGACCTGACAGTGGCACAGGAGTATTGTGCGGATCGAGATGCCCCATACGGATCTGCGGGGGCGTTGGCGCACGAGATTCACACCAATACGACACCAGTCGCAGTGCATGAGCAGAGTCCGCAGGCCGGTATTTTAGAGGTTGAGGCATTCTTGAGGGCAGCAGTTATGAGAGATGCCACTAGGACATGTGCTGCAGCAGGCTTCACCATGTCATCCACGCTATCCTAGGACCAGCTTCAGCGTGAGGAGTCGCCTATGTTCCCAAACTCTACGTCCCGTACACAGGGTGGAGCAGCGACACACATTACGGAGTTAGATGGTAGTCTTCACTCCATCATCGAGCAGGTGGCAACGACCAGTCTTCCCGGCGAGACAGTGCGTGAGCGCCATTTGCTCTTGCTGGACGCCTTGAGGAGCATTGTCAAGCCGGAGTCTTGCACACATGTGTCCAACACGGCGGTTCTCGAGGATAATGGAGCAGATTTGTACACGCCGATGGAGTCACCTCATCAGCAGGAGCTGAGTTGTGCCCCCTCGTTTTCATCTGTTGGTGACCCTGTTGATCACATCGATGCTGAGAGTGGCAGTACCTGCACGGCCGACATTTCCACATGCTCCACGGACTCTGATGAATCCTCCTCCTTCTCTCTCGACATGCGACTGCTCACTCCTCGCATGACAGACACAAGTTGTGATGTGGATGCGACACCTGCAACTGCATTCGATGTTCCAGCGTCTCAGCACATTGCGAGTTTGGTTGACTCCCAGGAGGATGTTGCAGCACCAGTTCCATCATCTTTAACAGCAGAGATGTAGATGGCGCTATACTCACGAGTTGTGCAGTCTGCATGTGCAGCATCCAGTGAGGCAGAGTTTATCCTACACCAGGTTGACATGGGCCACCTCCACATGTCCGAGGCAGATTATACTGATCTGTAGGAGTGTGTAGTCATGCTACAACAGGAGATGATGGCAGCGCGTGAGCAATTCTCAGAGGAGGCGTGCATCACTGTTATCGGCAGGTACTTTCCGCCAGCAGCATCTCGCACACCTATACTCGGGGAGGACCTTGTACGAGCTTCGAGTATGACGTCCGTTGGAGACACTCTCATAGGAGAGGTGACCGTGCCTTCGGCTTCCACCATCTTCGCTCCTGTCGACCCCATCATCACTCCTTCTTCTACTATAGCCATCATGCACCTTCATCCACCCGACTCACCTGCCCCATCGCCATCTTCATCCACGAGTGGTGATCCGGTTCATCGCTCTAGCCCTCCTCCTCTGGCAGTACACCCTTGTGCTTCAGTGTTTGCTATCCCGTATCGGAGGCCTGCTCCGCCACTTCATCCACGCACGCGTGCTGCTTGTCCATTCCCTTTTCTCCGGCATACACAAATGCATCGCGGTGGAGCGGAGACAGGAGAGACTATGATTTGGGACCCTTGGCAGTCACGCGAGGACTGGTACACCCCAGGTGATGCAGCTACGACGTGAGGAGTCGTAGCTGGAGACACTTCTTCGTCTTTGAGGACGGGAGCCAACTCGCACGTGACAGGAGGAGCTTTCTCTACATGACAGACACACCACATGACTCATCGCCTAGGATCTATTCAGCTACGACATCAGCATCTCCATACAGGACATCGCTACCAGGTTCATCTGCCCAGGGGGAGTGTTGTGTGGACCTTGACCTGACGCGACGTCATGGGAGATGCATGGCGAGGTCCATGCTCTGCTATGAGCATCCGGTGTATGGCTCATGCTACATGCTTGCACTACTGCATGTGGACAGTAGCACACTGTTGGTCGAGGCCCGGACACTTGGTGGGCTGTACCAATGTCACGAGGAGACCATGTGATCGTGTGTCTTGGTGTGTTTCTATAGTGCGTGTGGCATGTGTATTCGAGCTGGGTCACTCTCAGGGGTCGAGACCCGGACACGTGGTGGGTTGCACCCGTGTTACGAAGAGATCCTCACATGATCCTGTGTTTAGATGATGATGCTGTTGTGTTGGATTGCTCGTAGCGGTCTAGACCCGGGCACTGCTACCGCCAGTGTCACCAAGAGACCCGCTTGTCACCTGACATGTGTGTGATGTGCATTACACTGGTTTGTGCACGTGTGCATCACTACTCTCATGGTCGAGACCCAGACACTTGATTGCATGTGCCACTGTCTAAGGAGACCTTAGGTGGGTAACAGAGGTGTGTGTGCGTGGTTGCCTGGTGCATATTGTGGTTTGGCATGCGTTGTTGGTGAATGCCTTCATTCATTTGTTCTGGCGTGGATGGCTATGTCAGCCAGGATGAGTGTTGGTTTGTGTGGCTTCCACCTGTCACGGCCGACACCGCTGGTTTACAGATATACCCACATTTGGGGTATATGGTACAGGAGGGCGTAACAGCACGACGGGCCTCTGGACTACACCGAAACTTCTCCAGCACCTACGACAACGTCGGTGAGACGCGGTCGATGCATTCCGGCAGCCATGTGGGCTTGTCAGGAGGTAGGAGAGTTTTCTCGGTGGGTTGAGACCCGAGCACCCTGTGGACTGTATCGGTGCGACGAGGAGACCCGATGGCTGTTGTGGAGCTTCCGATGTTCCGAAAGCCGTCTGTGATGTCTTGACATTGATTCCAAGATTTTTGGCACTGCTCATATTCTCTCGGTGGTCGAGACCCGGGCACTCGGAGAGCTGATCCGGTGCCTCCAGGAGACCAGCTTTGTTGCTGCCATGGTGTATGCAGTGTGTTCTCCCCGTTGACTCATTTGGGTTCAGTAGGGGTGAGGGGGCCCGGTGCGGCTAGCTGCCGGCGCCCCTATATAAGCCCACTAGGGGCTCATTTGTAATCTCTCATTGTTCTTTTATATCCAGCGTTCTAGACTTACCCGAATTCTTGTCGTCTTGCATCGCACTCACACACAGAGCTCATGTTCGTTTTGGCATGGGCCTGCATGCCCTAAAATATTTCCGATTTGCTGCGGCAGGTATTTATGCTGTGTGCTTGTCAATTGCCATTTCTTTCTGCATTACTAATTATTGGAGCTTATGAGACTTTGTGCGTCTCCCTAGCCTGATCTTTGTTGTTTCTTCCACATGCTTGTTTGCTAGTGCGCCAACTGACTGGACATTGTCGCCACATCATTAGCAGCAAGGTTAGGAAGCTTTTTAGCAATTTCTCATGGCATCAAATACCTGCCGCGGTACACCGCGGGTGACGCACGCGGTAGTGTCAGTTTGTCCTAAAACCGGCTCAAAACCACTTTTTTTGCCGCAACTCCGTGCACAGGCATCCAAACTCAACACCGTCTAAACCTAGAGATGCAAAATCTCAAGCCGGACGCTACGACTGGTCACACGCACAAGTCCGGCATCCATCGGTGGACATACAATGCAAAACATGCAAATCGGGCTCCAAAGCTTGTCCACTGAGAAAACTCTAGCGTCTGTAGAAAAACTAGATAGCACCCCAGCAAGCACCCGAGACGTCGTGGTAGTCGTCTGGCAACTGCTGGTCGATGGATCCATCAACCGTTTGTGCTCCGGCGGCAGCTGGGCCTGCATCACGGATCTGCACGAGCATGGACACGGCCAAGTGGTCACAGTAAGCTGTACAAATGGACGGAAGCAACTGCTTACTGCAGAGATGCATGCCATTCGTGCCCTGCACATTCGTGTCTTTCACTCCCTTCATCAGGGGCCTGCCAAGCTTGCAGCTGACTACTGGCGATGCGCCATGCGCATCTACATGCGCCTTGGGATCTCAAGAATTAGACAATTGTGGGCGCTCCGCACGATCATGCTCGAAGTTTGCCTTGAGCACAGAGACATCTTCACGAGGTTTAGCGATGCTGGCTCCAGCCTTTTTCGACCTAACTACAGCTTCTTCCCTGGGCGCACCAGCTCTTCCTCCACGTGACTTCCGCTTGTGAGGCAGCTGTGGCTCATCAAGAGACCCCCGTTGCTGCAGCAGTCGTTGCATCACCACCAACGCCTCTCTTGCAAACTCCTTCACCATCCTCTGCCACGTCCTCCTCTTCCTCTTCCACCCCGATTACACCGACTCAGACACAGGGTGTCACGGCAACAACACAGGGAAAGAAGGGGCGACGGAGGCGCAACTCAAGCTAGCAGCAGTCACAGTAGTAGTCGTCATCGGGTAGTAGCAGTGGACACTCTGTTCACTACTACAACTGGGGAGGCGCTTATCGCTACACCGAGTGATAGCAGCCGCTCGACTGGGCGCGGATGACGTGTGCAGTCTACGTTGACCAGCACATCCTCTGGGGTGCGCGGCGACCACGGCCCCAGCTGTTCCCGCTTCACCAACTGCGACCAGCGGCGACCTAGACCGACGTGACCACACCATCGCCGAACTCCGACACCTTCTAGCGCTTCGCTTTCAGGGGGGTGCGAGTGTGTTGTCACAGCCGAGTGATTCACAGATTGTCAGTCCGTCTCTTCTTGTGGCTCAGGATGACTCGTGTGGGGGGCACAGTCGGCATGTGATGACGATGGGCCTCATTGTACAAATTGGATTCATGAGTCTCACCTTTGTGCCCTTCGTCGTTTGTCACCACCTGATGCCCAACGTCCGTCTGAGGCCGAGTGTTCCATTGCCCGTTGTTTAGTTATGTCCTCCAACCGTGATTCTTGTGGCACTTGGATCATCGATTCCGGTGCCACTCATCACATGACCTGTCCTCGTTGTGACTTTGTTGTTCTCGGGCCTGTTGCGTCTGTTCATTCCGTCTCCACAAGCTCTGGTCAGTCCTTGCCAGTCCAGGATGTTGGGGTCATGTGTTTCGATGGTCCGTCTGGCCACCTGTATCTTTCTGAGGTGCTATTTGTGCCTCACCTTGAGCTCAGTTTGCTTTGTGTACGTGCTTGCACACTCATGGCACTCTATGTGGAGCACACTGCAAAGTCCGCTAGTGTGACTGCTATTGACACTCGTAGCGTTCTTCTTCGTGCCTCTGTTGTGGATGACCTGCATCGTGTCTCTCGGACTTCTGCTCCTTGCTCCCCCTCCCCTTCAGCTTGTGTTCTTGTCACAGGTGTTCTGTCTCCTGAGCACTAGCGATTGCTTCATCACCATCTGTGTCATGTAGGCTCCGACACTATGTTGGTGCTCATTCGTATACATCCCGCCATCGGTCTTGACGCGGATTCTTTCAAGAAGCCGCCCAAGACCGACTGTCTCTTCTGTGCTCAGGATAAGATGCATCGTTGCAGCTACCCTGACTCCCGTTCTCATGCACTCTGCCCTCTCGAGTTAGTCCATTCGGCCATTCTTGGTCCTCGTCCTGTCAAGTCTCTATCCGATCGGGGTTGATACGTCCTGGCCCTGATTGATGACATCACCCGGATGCGGTGGGTCTACAGCCTGCGCCTGAAGAGTGATGTTGCCCTCGCGGTTTGCCTCTGGTTTGTGATGGCTGAGCGTCAGTCCCGCCACACGCTGCACACCTTCTGCTCGGATCATGGCGGCGAGTTTCTTGGCGAGATGAACAACGTTTTGCCGAGCACGGGATTTTTCCCCAGGTCTCCGCTCCCTCTACTCCTCAGTAAAACGGTATTTTTGAACGCTGGAACCGCACCATGGAGGATGCGGTTCGCGCTATGCGGTCCGAGCATGGTCTCCCGAAGTCCTTCACTTTTGAAGGCTTCGCCTACATGAGTTGGGTCTGGAATTGCATCCCTCACGGTCCCCTTCCGGATCACGTTACACCGTATGAGCTCTGGTTCGGCCACCGTGCTGACCTGTGCCTCACTCGCGTCTGGGGATCCTTGGCTTCTGTGTGGTACACCAAGGACTAACAGGGGTCCAAGGTCTCACCGCACGGTCGCTTGTGTGCCTTCGTAAACATCTCCTCGCGGTCGAATGCCTGGCGCTTTTGGGACCCTGCTCGTCATTGCACTGTTGAGTCATGCGATGCGCTCTTCTTTGAGTCCCTCACCAACCGTGAATTGACATTGATCACGTCGTTGTCCGTCACACACATTCCTACGTGTGAGGTTTCTCAACGGATCGGGGAGTCTATGCCTGCGAGAACCTCTCGCCAGACAGATGTGTCTGTTCGAGCTCCCTCCACTTCGTGGTCTCCGGCTCTTGATGACCCAGCGGTCATCGATGTGGGCCCAGAGACCTCTCCAGCACCACCGGCTTCTACCCCTGTTCCCTCGTACCCCACAGGTACCCATGATCCTATACCTGTGCGTAATCCAATGACCGTACCTGTGTCCGCCGGCACTCTTGCCTCTGTGCTTGGCCCTGCCTCACCTGCTCCTACTGTCACGTCGCGTTCTATGTCTCTCACACACGGCATCACTAGCTCCCTTGCCTCAGCCCTCCCCAGCTACGATTGTACCTGTTCCTAAGCCTGAGGTGCACCCCTCAAGCCCAGGTTAGTCACGTGAGCCTGGCGGTCGTCTTCGAGCATTGGACCTCGGAGCTCAGCGAGTGTCTGGTCCCACACCCAGGCGCTCCACTCGCAGCATCACTTGTGGTAATCCCGGCACGAAGGCCCTAGGCCTGAGTGTCCGCACTGAGCACATAGAGGTACATCCAGCATGCCCCGTAGGGCACGACCTCGTCACTTGCGAGTTTGATATCGCTTGTGATGCTGCAGCTGATCGTGTTGTCATTTGACCTAGCACTAAGGCGTGTGCTCTTGCCACACAGAGCTCTCCCTCTGTGGCCACTCATCCGGGCACACTGAGCGAAGCTCTGTCATCACAGGATGATGATGCTTGGCATGCTACTTGCGAGGATGAGCTTCGCGCAATCCGAGAGCACGGAGTTTATGATCTAGTCGACCTTCCACCTGGGTGGAAGGCTATTTAGGTCATGTGGGTCTTTTGCAAGAAAGTGAAGCCAGATGGCTCACTGGAACGCCACAAGGCTCCCTTGGTCAAGGGGTACTCTCACATTGAGGGCATCGATTACAATGACACCTTTGCCCCTGTCGGCCGCATGATCTCAGCTCGAGCTCTGTTTGGTGTAGTGGCTCAACATGACTGTGAACTGCACCAACTGGATGTGAACAATGTGTTCCTCCATGGCTCTCTGGAGGAGGAGATTTACATGGCTCAGCTGCATGTAGTTCAGATGTCATCTCGTCGGTGCAAGGGGTACGATCGCGCTTAGAAAAGAGAGGGGGGCGGCTGTGTGGAAGTAGAAAAAATTAAGAAAAACATGACAAACATGTTTTGGCCTAAAGGCGTTCGTCGGTGTCATGATGAAACTGGTCTCACAACTTGGCTACATGTATCCAGCGCACAGAGAGATGAGAGAGGAAATGGTGGAGCAACGGTGGTCAACCGTGTATCATAGCCTGTGTCCTATCCTAGTGTCCTTCGAATTACATTTCTTAATGTAGAGGACACTAGGTGACTTCTAAGTCTGCAAGGTAGTCTCCAGGCCAGAAAAATTCTGGAGGAGAACACTTTGAGGACGGTGACAAGGTCTAGCGCTTGCCCAAGTCCTTGTACAGCCTCAAGCGGTCTCCTCGGTGTTGGAACCAGGAGATTAGTGGAACCTTGACTCGTGCGGGATACGTACAGAGCGAGGCAGATCCCTGTCCCTTCATCCGACGGACACCTGAGCGGTTTACTGCCATCGTGGTCTATGTCGATGACGTTCTGATCGCCTCTCCTTCACTGGAGGCTGTGAAGGAGGCCAAGGCTGTCCTCCAGGCTGCCTATAGGATGAAGGACCTTGGTCCTACAGCGGTGTTCCTTGGCGTGGAGATCGTGAGAAACCGCAAACATCGTACTCTACTATGGCATCAGGCCCCATACGCACGTGTTGTCGAGGATTGTTTCAGCGACCTCCTCGACGCAGTGTCCATAGCTTCCACACCTCTCACACCTGACGAGCAAGATGCCCTCGAGGTGGACAATCCCACACAGCTCGGGGATATAGTGGATATGACCTTGTACCTCCGTCTCTTCGGATCTCTGATGTACCTCCCCACTACCACACGTCCTGACATCACCATTGCCGTCAGCCTCCTTGCCCAGTTTTCGCAAGATCCACACAGTAGAGCCCTTCATGCGGCTGTGCAAGAGATGCGGTACGTGGTATCCACACCGTATCTTGGACTCTATTTTTGTCGGCAATGTTCCATGGTCCTTGACGGTAAAACTGACAGTGACTGGCCCTGGAGCCCAGATGGACGCAGACGCTCCGGTTACGTGTTCCTGCTCGGTGGTACCATTGTGTCCTGACGTAGCGGAAAGTAGGGCTGCATTGCATGTAGCTCATTGGAGGCAAAGTATGTTGCTCTGGGTGCAGGGGCTGCTGAGGCGGTATGGCTGTAGCACTTGTTCCTTGAGCTGGGTCAGTCAGTACCTGCCATGGTGCTTCATTGCGAAAACCAGAGTGCTCTTGCCATTGCAAAGAAGTCTGGTGTCTTTCATGCTCGCACAAAACACATTGGGGTTGAGCATCACTTCGTGTGTGATCTAGTGGAGCGACACGTGATCTCTGTCATTTGGGGTGGCACTGACATGCAGCGTGCTGACTTCTTGACGAAGGCACTAGCAAGCAAAACGTTCCTGGTGGCCATTTGTTCTGTTGGGCTTTGCCCCTTGCCTGAGAGTGGTTGAGTGTGGGGTGTGTCTGTATACGTGTCACATCTGTTGTTGCACTCATTTTTTTACTCGTCTCACTGCTACATGTGTATGGACATGCGTACCATCGAGTCATGGGGGAGTGTTGCGATTTGTGACATTCCTGTCGACCTGTACAATTTACTATGACCACTCGGTCGTGTCCATACTCCAGCAGATCCCTGATGCGGACCCTGGTGGTACCGGTGCGTCCTCTGGTGGCGGAAAACTAGCTTGGAGCTGACCGACGACCATTCCAGAGCTCTGGACGCTACCCGGGACCTCATGCAGTTTTTCTACAACACGCAGGAGTTTATCGGTGGATTGGGCGTGGACCCGATTTGCATGTTTTTGCATTGTGTGTCCACTGCTTGATGTTGGATGCATGAATGTGACCGGTCGTAGTGTTCGGCTCATGATCCTGAACGTCTAGGTTCAGACGACGTAGCGTTCTGACATGTCTGCGCAGGGTTACGGCCAAAACAATGGTTTGGGGCCAGTTTTAGGACAGATGTTGCACTGTCGCGTGCGACACCCGCGGTGCGCTGCAGCAGGTATTTATGTCATGGACCTGTCATTTGTCATTTCTCTCTGGAAATGCTATTGAAGCATTCTGACACTTTGCCTTGTGTCTCCTATCCTGACTCTTGCCATTGTGCGAAGGACTTGTGACTGTCATCGCCGTCTGACCAGGCACTGACGCCTAGTTGGCGGCTGTGTCGCTAGGAAGTTTCCAAGCATCTTCTGAGGAAGGTAATGTGGTGGGAAGGTGAGGTGGTGGGAAGGTGAGGTGGTGGGGAGGTGAGGTGATGGGAAGGTGAGGTTGCCCAGATTTGGGGAAAGGATAATGGGAGGTGAAGTAGAGGTGTAGCCTGTTTGGGAAGTGGGACAAGGTGGGGAAGTCCCTAGATGGGATAATGCATGGAGTATGTTTGGGTGTAAATGGGCGGGGTAGCCCAAGAAGGGGAAAATAGTCGGGGTAGCCTTTGTGAGGGGCAAAATAGTGGGCTGTGTTGGGGAACATTGCTCATCGGGGGACTCGAACCTGTGAGGTGAGTCACAGGAATCAACGTGAGAAGCGAGAGACTCAGATTTTATTGACACACCCCTTAGAATCTTGGTGCTAACGTTGACAACCCTTGAAGGTGAGGAGGGCGAAGGCCGAGGAGAAGAAGGAGGCGGTGGTGGTCTTTGTGGGAGAGGGCCTTGGTGAAGATGTCTGCCAAGTTGGCCGCGGAGGACACGTGGCGGACGTCCAGGTGACCAGCCTGTACTTTCTCGCGAGTGTAGAAGTACCGAAGCTCGATGTGCTTGGTACATGCGTGGAACACCTGATCCTTGGTGAGGGCGATGGTACTGGCGTTGTCGCACCACAAGCAAAGCTGAGGCGTAGGATGGCCAAGCTCGCAGAGGAGGGTGCGAAGCCAGGTAGCCTCCTGTGCTGCCATGGTACTGGCATAGAGTTCCGCCTCGCAAAAGGAAAGAGAGACGAAAGAAGATCGAGTGGATCGCCAACTGATGAGACCAGAAGCAAGGCAAAAACCATAGCCTTGGGTAGAATGGCGATCTGCTTGGTCGTCCGCCCAAGAAGAGTCGGTGAAACGCTCGAGAGAGATGTCCGAGGATCCAGCAAGAGTAAGGCCGTACGCTTGAGTGGAGTGGAGGTAGCGGAGGACCCGTTGGGCCGCACACCAGTGGTAGGTGGAGAAGCGGCCCAGTCCTACAAAGTGAGAGAGGACGCTGAGAGGGTAGGCCAGGTCAGGAAGGGTACAGACCATGGCATACATAAGACAGAAAACCAACTCAGGAAAGGGGTCCAAGGACGGGGTGGTGGTGGGGACAGAGGGGTCGGTGAGGCCGTGCTCAGTGGAGAGAGGCCTTGTCGCGTCGTTGGATTGGAGGTATCCGAATCTGAGGAGGATGGTGATGATGTATGTTTCATGCTTGAGGGTGACGGTGCGGTTAGGGCGATCCTGCCGAACCTCCATGCCCAAGTAGTGGGTGAGCTCTCCGAGATCTTTCATGGTAAAATGTTGCATGAGGGCTTCTTCGAGGGCAACGAGCTCGGCGAGGTCAGTAGAGACAAGTGTGATGTTGTCAACGCAGGCAAGAAGGAAGCAACCGGAAGAAGAATTGCGGATGAAGAGACTAGCGTCGGACTGGACTGCGTGGAACCCGAGAGGAATGAGAGCAGACCGGAGCTTGGTGTGCCACTCTCGGGGTGATTGTTTCAGGCCATAGACGGGTCGATGAAGGTGTCAAACAGCGTCAGAGAGGGTGGTGGGATGACCTTTGGGAGGTTCAAGAAAGATGGTCTTATGAAGATCACCTTGAAGGAAGGCGGCAGAGACATCTATGGAGTGGAGCTCCATGTTGCAAGCGGCGGCAATGTGGAGGAGGGTGCGGAAGGTGGTGAGTTTGGCTGTGGGAGAGAAGGTGTCGCAGAAGTCAACGCCATACCGTTGAGAAAACCCCTTGGCGACGTACAAGGCTTTGAACTTGATGGGCTTCCCAAGGGCGACTTTGGCCCGGTAGATCCACATACCCTTCACCACGTTGGTGGTGGGAGGGCGGGAAACCTCTTAGTAGGTCCTGGTGGACTGAAATTTGGCGAGTTCACGTGTCCATTGCAATGCGCCACTCCGTGGCGCATTGAGGCCCACTAAGAGCTTTCTCATAGGTGGCGGGAACCGGGATGGGAGGGGAGGGAGTAGTGGTGATGGAGAGGAGAAGAGTGGACGGAGGAGAGAGGGCGGGGACTGAATGGTGGTGAAAACCGGGAGGAGAGGGACTGTGGTGAAGCCAATGAGGAAGGGTAGAACGGAAAGTTGTGAGGGAGAGAACTTCTTCGCGACGGTCCTCAACAAGACCAAGATCACTACCGCGAGGGAGGGGTGGTTGAAGGCAAGACGAACAAAAGGGCCGGTGGAAGGATGAGGCGGAAGCGTAGGAGGGGAGGACGGAGGGAGGGAGGGAGGGAGAGGAGGATGAAGGGGAAGGAGGCCAAGACCGTGAAGCTCGCGAAGGCCAATGGGGGGTAGGAAGAAGGGGCCAACCAGAGGGGTGCAGGAGGGGAAGTCAGAGGGGGAGGGGGAGGGGGAGGGGAGGAACCACAGACATAGGAGGAGAGCCGGGAGGAGAGGGAGGAGGAAGAATAGGGAATCCGGGAGGGGAGGATGGATGTGAGG
>SZWC01001980.1:0-24398 GCA_023375785.1 Penium margaritaceum | reverse complement strand
AGTTTTACGCACACTCACTTTGCATCAAGGACGCTTCATAGCACATCTCACTACACGCTTCCAGCATCTCATACAACACCTACCACGCCAACATTCCTCATGAGCACTGATTTCTATGTACATACCACAGATTACGGACCAGACTATGATCCCACACTGTACCTACAGATCACTAGCAGTCTCTTGTATCTGGCATCCACTTCACATCCTGAAATCTCATGCCTAGTCAATGTGTTCGCCCAGTTCATCTAGCAGCCAAGCAGCACACATCAAAAAGCTTTGTTGAAACTGTTGCACTATGTTTTGGACACTACTGTGGTTGGCCTCGTCTTTGCTCCCACCTCAAATCCACTACTGGATGGCTTCTGTGATAGTGATTATACGCGTGAAAAAAGGCTCACAGTCGAGGAGGCATGTTTTCCATGTGTGGAGTACAGCTGTGTCATGGCGAAGTTCAAAATAGTCGTGTGTGGCTCACAATGTGGGAGAAGCAGAGGATATGGCATTGGTTGAAGCAGCTTGTGAGGGAATCTGGTTGGCGAGGTTGCTTGAGAAATTGGGAATACATGTGCCCGCTGTGCCGCTATGTAGCAACAGCTCCACAGGGCGCTGTATTGCAGCAAATGATGGTGTTGCACCCACGCACAAAACACATCAGCATAGAACATCACTTTGTTTGTGAAGCAGTCAAAGCATGAAGTTTGGAAGTCTCCTCCATCAGGGGCGGTGATCAACTCGCCGATTTTATGATCAAAATCCTTCCCTCTCCCTCCCTGCATGAACAACTCCAACAGCTTGGCTGCTTACCTGCCACACTCATGTCCAAGGGGGAATGTTAATTCTCTCCTGTACATACATCCCTTTGTTGTTGTCATGAGTGTGCATGACATGCTTACACAGAGAGCAGAGGCGATGCACAGTGAGCGCATGCACCACGAGCGAACTAGTAAAACACGCTCCTTTAGCCTTACCCACGTGTTTGTCTCCCTCTCAACAGCATAGCCCCTGTCCAGTATGGCAGCCAGAGATTGCATTATGTGCAATGACTTGTTCTTGATTGTGCTGCTATGATTCGGTGGCTCTTAGACCTAGAATAATCTTCCATGTCAATTGGTGATACCCCCCTGGTTTTTTAATTCGTACATAATTTTTTGAAATCTAGTTGAAATTCGTTGAAAATCTAGCTCAATGAATTCAAGAAGCCACATAAATATTTCAATTCAATGTTTCCTCATATATTCTCTCATTCATTTACATAGCATTAGTTCCTACATGTGCATAATAGGATGCATACACAAGTGACATTAATCTGCATAGCTTGGGAAACATAAGCATCACTGATCAACATAGAACAACACGTCATACACAATACCTTGGACATGACTTCGTTGAATTCAAGGGTCTCAAAATCCACCAATTCGATCAAATTGGATCACCTAAATAACTCATGCCCAAAAAAACTAGTTGAAATCAAGGATCACATAATTCATCAAATCTCAATCGTTGAATTCAAAGATCATGGGGGTAGTTTTGTGTGACCTAGTCTGGACACATTCGATTCTAGGTACATGTCTGTTTTTTGGACTTCGAGAGGCTTTCGCCCTTGAGACTTGGATGAGTGCCGGTGAGCTTTGCTCGCGGACCGCTGGGTGAGCTCGACTAGCGAGTCTCACCCGTAGGCTCTGGTCTTTGTCGCTGTGAAAGGTCGACTTTTGAGGGCCATGGCCGCCAGCCACAGTCCAGTTCAAACCTAGCTGTTTCTTGATCAATCAGAGCCATTCAAGTTGCATTATACCTGTGACAGTCTCCATAACTTCCTCCTCTCCTCTCTGTCTCCTGCCTGCCGGCCTGGAGGTGGGAGGTGCTCCCCTCCGAGCTACATGGAATGCCGATGCTGAATCATCTACACCGACCATCACACATTGAAATATCTCAAGACTGGGCCGAATCTAAGCCGTCAACAACCTTGATGGAGTGAGGTCCTCGAGTCCAACTACGAAATCGAGTATCGACCTAGAAAAACTAATCCTGTAGATTCTCTAAGTTGAAGAACAGATTTGATGGTTGAGATCAACGCGTTACTCATCAAACAAGACCTGTACCTTTCACTGTTGTTCTCCAAGGGAGATGAGGAGTTCAGCGGGTATGATAAAACCAAGTTCTGGTCTGGCAACCCCTACTGGCGATGACCATTCACTCGCTATGTCATCGTTCCACTGAACCAAGAATTACGACGAATGCTAATGGAGGAATTTCATGAAACAACCAAGGTGGAAACTTTAACAAGGAAAATTTGTTCAAAAAGTTGTGGAAGTAGTGTTTGTGGGACAAGATGCATATTGACGTGTCAGCCTTCTGCAAATTGTGGGACACCTATTAGTAGCTAAAATCTTGTCACACAAGACCACCACAGCTACTTCAACCATTACTTAAACCAACGGAGCCATGGGTATGGACTTTGTGACAAGATTGCCCGCAATCCCGGGAGATATGATGCCATCCTCATGGTGGTGGACAGATTTACTTCAATATCACACTCTTAGCAACAATTACTTTCACCGCAGAAGGAACAGTACAACTGTCCTTAAACTGGATCATATGACCACTCGACATGCTACATGCCATCATCACTGACAGAGACGACCACTTCGCCAGCTGTTTTTCGCACAAACAGATGATGCATTATGACATTCGGATCCAACTATAAACGGTGTCACAACCCTACGAGCAAATGAAGCAGACTTGTCAAATGCTTGAGCTGATTCTCCACACATTATGTGAGCCACACAACGGTGGCTGGACAGCTAAACAACCAAGTATTAAACTCGCATACAACTCCACCACTTCAACCAAAACAGGTAAAATCTGTTCAAAGTGGTTCACGGCAACCTCCCACCACACCAGTATGATTGTAGAGCCAAAACAACATTCCTGTGGTCAACATCCACCGCATCGATTTCTCTTGCGCCTGTGAGGAAATGTGACAAATCCTTGCAAGGACACAAGCAACCATGAAGCAAGCGACAGACCGACATCGCAAAGATGATGTGTTCAGCGCTGGAAATTACATCCTCCTATGCTGAACAAAGATTGTATTTCGAGGACAGGATGTTACGAAGCTGATATCCTCCTGGTTGGGACCGTTTGAGATCGAGAAAATACAAACCCCCTGACATTGCCGACTTTGCCTGCCTGGTAGCATGGTGATCCATAACGTTTTCCACATATGCAAGCTCAAGCACTACTGGGACCCCAGTACAAACTTCCCCGTAAGAGACGTCGCACCACCACCTCCCGTTCAGGTGGACGGGGATGTGGAGTACATGACTGAAGACATTCTTGGACATTGGTACCGAGGTAATACGACCAATTTTCTGGTCAAGTGGCATGGCTACGATGCAACACACAACAGCTGGGTGCCCTACGACAACCTCTGAGATATCTATCACCTAATCAATAGCTTCTATTATCGTCACCGGCCTACGAATTCTAATGCGCTGGGACGTCTTGGCTAAGAGGAGAGAATTGTTACATCACTGACGTATACGAGTCGATAGACATCGAGAGTGGGTATTTCTTTCCTTACATTCATGGTCCATCGTGCACCCACCTCAAGACCTCTACGCCAATCGGTCGAGGGAATTTCAGCCACCTGCTCTCATCTCTAGTGTTTAAGAGAATGTTTAAGAAGAATGTGACTATTGACCACGTTTAACAATGGTCGAGAAAAGTGTCATGAACCATATTGATATTTCACTATTGTTCCGCCCACTTCTTGAGGGTGCTGGATTTTTACAAAACTACGCCTGCATACTCTCGAGGGGGGAATTCCTTTTTACCCACCATTTGAATTTTTTTTGCGCAGGTTACCCACGGTTGAAAGCTTCATTTACGTATCAACCAGTCGTGGGAGAAGGACTCGTATGCCCAATTTTGGCCAGGTGCCTTCCGTTCTCCCCATAGATTTTAATTGGTGCGCTTTATGTCCAAATTTGAAAAAAGAAACACCATTTATCCACTTTTTACGGGCTGACTCTGATACCCACTTTTCATGCTAGCTGGGGGCAGGTCCGCAGATCTCGACAATAGCAGAACGGGACCCTAGTGGGAGAATTATCTTCATCCGTAAAGTGGAGGTTCACGCCGGTTACGTTGCATGCCACGTAGGTTTCCCAGATGCACAGTTGTAGGGCCAATCACCATTCACCGAATATGATTCTTAACCACCGTCAGCCATGGGCAATGCACACGGTAACTCTCGGTTTACGTTGGACTCACGTTGTGAACTTGTTGACTGTACCGGTTCGTTGTGCCTGCTGGCATACTCAACAATTCATAAAACCACATCGCGCCTACTTCATCTTTGTTCAAGCAGCGACAACCTGTCATGTGGGTTTCACCCGGCTTCGCTGGCTCGGATGACATATCATCCGAGGGGCGGACCAACTGGGTTGAAGTTCGTGAGTGGGTTACTCCATATTTTAGAGACCCCTTCGTTGCCCACCAGGCATGGGTCGCAATGAAGGAAGCATGGGATCGTAGAGAGGCTTGCACGAGGATCATTCATGGCCGCTATTCTCCAAAGGCCACATGGCCAGTGACACCAGAAGTGATGGCACGGATGTTGGAATGGCCATTGTCCAATCCGAGACCATTAAAATGCCAAGACGTATGGGAGCCATGGATGGACAAATTGGCTCATTTGAGCCAAACTGTCCGTGCGGATGTAACCGTTCCTGGAGCACATACGAATATGGAGCTGGCAGAGGAAACTATCTATCGCCATTCACAGTTTTGTGCATCGTACAAAACATGGGTCGACTGCTGAATGTACATGACGAGGCTGACCCCAATGAGGTTCCTGACGTACGCACGAACATAGATGCCTTCACATGGGCTACTGTATGGATGATCTTCCGATGGAATGTAGTTGGGGCTTGGGGAGGCGAACGTACGTGGACCAGCACGCCAGATCTCACTCTCCTGTAAGAAAAGGAGGCATGGGCTATGATCAAGGCTCCCTGGGACCTGTTTGTTGCAACCGAGGACCTACCCACTTGGGTGAAGGACCCATGCGAATCTGAGACGATGTGCTGGACACTTGATGTTCTCATGCCAACTCCGCTTCCACCAAACACCCCTGGGCAGTGGATGCCTTGGGCTTGAAACCTTCGGTCACAAGGGTTTGAAGCCTTCATGGCCGAGGGCATCAATGCAATGCACCATGTAAGACGGTAGATAGTTTGGTCATGTTTTGGTCAGTTGTTCACCAATCTGTCCACTTTTACACTTTTCTGCATGTTCAATAGAGAATGTAATGATTCCTAAACTTTGCCACCAAGATATGACAACAATGTTACTTTGTCCATTGATGTCTATTGATGTCCATTAACAGCAGTGATGGTTAGGCCATTGGTGGCATTGATGCACCATGTTTGATGGTGGATACTTCGATTAGGTCTTAGGCAGTTCAACGTCAATGTGCCCAATGTTACATTGTTCTGCATGTTGAACAGAAAAGGTAATGATTCCTAATGTAAGCCAGCCAGAATTGACAGTAATGCGGCTTTGTCCATTGACAATAGGAATAACATTAGTTGGCATAGATCACAGTTTGGTGCTAACATTCTGCCATGTACCATGGTGGTTAAGATAGTCATGTTTGAGACCCTTCGTGATAAAGCTATCCACCTTTTATGTTGTTAGGCTTGTGCAATTCTTGAAGCGTTGTTTCCTAAGCTCAGCCTATCCCAAGAAGAAGTTCATGAAATATCAACGTTTCAATCAAACGAAGAGGGGAGTCAAGTAGCCATGGCTAATCCAGATCTGCACGTACACAAGGAGCCTGTGCACGTACAAAATGACTTCTCATGCCACATACTCTGATTAATCCGAGAACTCACACACAACATCAAAGTATTCCTCCCCAAAGGGTGATACACATTGACCACTACATGGACTGGCCACGTGAAATCTGGCAACTGTCTCATGGCCATCGTGCACACTACATGTGCTAAGGTACAGTGATGTCTCAATGACTGCGTTGGTACTGTCTGTTTGTCCCTCCACAGCAGTTTTCCGTGCGTCCTCCACAACATCTTGCGCTTCGCCGTGCTCCTCATGGATCCACCAATGAGGGCCACTGGTACAACTTGCAACGGCAAACAAACAGGTTTAGTTAATAAGTGGGTGGCACGTCGGCGCTCCACGAAGAGTCTCTGCACCAACGGATAGATCTATGCAAAGCAATGGAACGGGTACAAGTTTCGGATGTCCATGAGGCGAGCGTTGAGGGACTCCTTTGCGTTTGACGTCATGTGACCGCCACATGGCACAGGACACTTGAGGCACGTCCACTGTTCCAGAGGCAGCCCGGGATCCCCGTCTCCACCAGAGAGGTACTTGTAGCCCTTGTCTGACGTCTGGCCGAGCTCATCACGTGCGCGGTTAAACTCGTTCTGCGTGAAGGTGCAAGCCAGCCTCCACATGATGTTGGCGACTGTTGGTCCCGCCTCTGACTTGTCGTTCTCTTGCAAATGTTGCCCATAGCACGTGTGAACAATACCTGGGAACTGACGCTTGACGACACCGATGAGTCCTACGGCTTTTCGCTGATGACCGCGGTTCTGTTGTGCCTAGCTGTCGGGTACGCCTTGGCAATACGCTGGCAAAACCAATCCTAATTAACCTTGTCTTCTTGTGGGCATATTGCCTACGCCATGGGCACCGCGTGGTTGTTGGCATCCCAGTACTATGCCAGCAGTAGTACTTACTTGAACCCATTCTTTAAGAAAGTGTCGTCCATGCACAGCAACCGCTGGAAATGCTGCCACCCGTTCAGGCATGCACCAGGGGCCACATACGCCCATTGGAAGAGTTGCTGCTTATCCTGCTCCGCGACAGCCACAATGGATGGGTCAACCTTCTTCAACCGCAACTAGGAGTTATAGAAACAGAACAGGACACTGCTTCATATAGACAGAAAATTATCAACGCATGGACACATAGTGAACGATTGCACAATACTTATTGTAGCGACATATGCTGGGAACAGTCCCCACGAGTGGCTCTTCTCGCCCATGAGGTTGGTGAAAGCCTTCTTCTTTGTCTGGTTAATGACATGGTAGGCCGACCGCTTGCCAATGCGCACCTCCACAATCTACCGGAGAGCCTTCGATATGGTACATGGCTCCTTGGTCACTTTGGTCTCGATGTATCATAGCATTCACGCGGCCTTCCGTGATGGATCTCCTTAAGTGCCCGTCCTGCTACCACCGCACCTTCAACAGCCACGTGCAGCCAGCCTGCCTCCGATGCGCACACCGAGCCTCTAGCCACGATGATTCGCTTCTCACAAAGGTGACCCCCATGTGTGCAGACACCGCGTAATCGTGGACCGCCTTGCGGTAGGCGTCCATGTTGCGAAAGGCATTGCCTCCCAGGAAGTTCACGGGGGAGTCCTATCGAGGACGCTTCCAGGGCTTGGTGCCCTTCTTTTTTGCGCCAGCGTCCCGGGAGTCTGTCGGAAGGGGGGGGTATGCTTGTCATCAGACAATCCTGCACTCAGGGGAACTGGTAAAGAGTTTAGAAGTACATAAAAGTATCGACGTATGACGTTGACATAATAATGTTAACACAGCTGTACCGTACTTGGACGGAGTAGCAAAGCCAACCCACTCAAGATTGACGCCATGGTGATTATGACGAGTGTAGCCCATCCGCGGCCGGAGGACAAAATGGCCGGATGTGGGAGCCACCGTTCAATCTCATCACAGACTGTTTGCCGTGCTCTAGAGAGCGTGGAGTTATGCTCTCTTTAACCTCGAGGTGCTCGACCCACCAGGCCTCTTTGAAGCCGTCAAAGTCAAACCCGTTCGTGTACCCTTCGGACTCACGACGTTCCTCCTCCTCGTCAGAGCTGCTGATGGGGGCTTTCAAGGGAACACAGAAGCGGTAAAACGGTGGATTCAGAACATCCCACATGGGTAGTGCATGCAGTTGCATGCATGCTAATATACCCTACTGATCTTTAATTTCGATTCTTTCAAAATTCCTATTTATGTGTTCTTTACTTTCGACTATGGTTTTTGGCCTTAGAGTTATTTAGGTAGGCCTTTTTGTTTCGTCAAACGAAAAAATAGGAGCCTGAATTTCGACGTAGATTGTGTTCGAATCCGCCGATGCAGGTGGCGATGTCGAGCATGGCAGGTCTGATGAGGCGGCTTTTCCGTTTCTCGCGGAAATCCGCCTTGTCAGACTGTCGCGTCACTATAGGCGACCTCTTGGGTTCAGTCCACGAGCCGGACGTGACCTGAAAATTTCAGGAAAGTATTCATACCATGAGATCCTAACAACATTTTGAGACAAGGATACAGTAAACACCTGGCTTCCCAGAATTTTCTTTTTTTTCCACCACATGGGAATTATTTAGGTGGTACCTAACTAATTTGACAAATTTACATTTTCGTTGAGCATAACGACAAAAACATATTCAATATCGAAATTAAAGACTAGTAGGGTACATTCTACCCACATAACCGCCACATTCGTAATCATCATACCCATTTACCAGAGTTCACAAGGAGCACGAGTGTCATGGCGAGCGGGGTCGTTTGAGAAGAGGAGGGCTCCAAAACAAAACAACATGTTTGCCATGGCATGAAAGTGGCACACACGGTTGACAAAGGGGAAAATGAGCGTAGTCCATGGCATGCACCATGGTGAAACGATCATGTCCCATGCTGCTACTAACGGTTACTGTCGTAGGGAGCATCAAAACTCGGGCCGGTTTATAGGCTATGGGAGCACACATCCATTATGCACTGACGTGGCTTCCGTCTGGCATTCCGCAGCGTCGTTGTCGGATGCATGGGACCGGATCTTTGGATGTGACATTCAACAACCGATATCTGCCGACATTGCAGGCGTGTAGCAACCGTTATCATCGTCCTACGGAAGATTGCGACCCCCTTTGCAGATTAGAAGACGGTACCTCACAAGCATGCACGATCGTGATTCGTAGTACAGGCGGTGGTGACGACAGTGTGTTGTCGTTTTACAACGATGATGACCTCTGCCAACAAAAGACATACCCCCCATGTTTCGCACGAGCATTACAACACTAATGCAGTAATTTAGTTTCGGCTGCACTACTTGGTACGTCGACGAGGCATAAAGAATTGTGTTGACGCTTCAGTTCTATCGTCGTGTTCACCTTAACTTTGCACAAAACTCTCACTGGAACCAAAAATGGAACGAATTCGTGCAATATAATGATATTGTGACCAGAATATCCACACATGATAGAACATGCACAAAACACCGGTAATCTAGTCGTGTTTCCTCAAGAGTGGATACCGCATACACAACTACTTACTAATCGCACTTTGTGGACAATGCAGTCACCAGTTAAAATGAGTGGGTAGTCTGGTCGTCTTGTGTACATATTGGGTATCCAGGAAGCACGAGGCTCAAAACTTGGGTAAAAGGGAATTAATCCGTATTTTCTCGAAGCCTCCCAAATTCTCGGTAGAGCTTCTTGAAGCTACCACTTATGGCACAACATTGCACACATCACTAGACTCGTGTGCCAAGGACCTAATAGATGCCACATTCAAATTCTTTTTGTTGTATATATGTGCTTGAATCGCTCGACACGTCATTGAAGTGCACATGCTTCTTACTAAAAATAATCCATTCACCCAAAATGGAGAAATTATTTGACAACGCGTCCAAAGGGTCGGCCCTCCCATATCCACGAGCAAAAAAAATCCACGTGCCCGACGGGTTGACCCTCCCATATCCATGAGCAAAAATGGTCCACGCGCCTGAAGGGTTGACCCTCCCATATCCATGAGCAAAAATGGTCCACGCGCCTGAAGGGTTGACCCTCCCATATCCACGAGCAAAATTGTGTCCCCCGTATACAACACTTAAAAAAAAAGTATGCCATATCCATAAGTCTTGTGGATTAGCACACCATGTCTAGTACGAAGACAATTACTACGCCATACCGGTATGGCTTACATATTTTAAAGTTATGGATATGACATTATGAAATTTTGGTTAAAAGAGTATCTAAGTAGTATTTAGGGTTTGACTGTCTATTGACCCTGTACAGTTGTCACCGGAAGGCCGACCTTTATGTGAGGTGGAATGCCTTTGTCCAAGAGTTTTCTACTAAAAGTGTATTGTTAGTAGCACATCATCCAAATGTGATTGTATTACATGGGGATGATGTTTCACTACATAGAAGACCGCCGGAATCCCGTGACTTGTATTTGGTATTCATGCTCTACATAATACTTTCACACGGAAAACGTCCTTAACACCGGCGGTTGCACTAAATGAGGCAGTGTCCCTCGTGGACAACCTGGCCGTCATTCTCAGCATCCACCAGCCTGTCGATCTTGTCTGGTTTTTTTCCTTCCAACGGTGACAATGTGGTTGCTTGCACAACATTCGATGCCTCGACGACTTGTCACATCACTTGTGCAAAAGAAGTTGTCAGAGCGGGGGCCTATGTTGCGGGGTGGCCCCCAAATGGGACATAGGTTGAATGAGAGGCTACATGTGTAGCATCTGAACCTGCTGCAGATGCTACTGGTACGTCATTTGCACCCGTAACAGGCTCAGCTGTAGCTGGCACAGCTGTAAAAAACATTGTTTAGCTTTTGGACGATATCCCACGAGGCCCAGGCACAAGCGTGCTAGGCATTGGTGCGGGCTAGGGATGGGCAATGCAGGCAAGCGACTGGAGCACAAGTGCATTTGCGGCCATGGTCGCATATGCAACTTCAGCATTCGTAGCAGCAACTAGAGCAGCAACAAGAACAACCGCAACCTTCAAGGACAATGCTTAGTGCGACCCTCAGGCTACGGGACATGATTCGGCGTAGGAAGGGATCTACGATCCAAAAAAGCACATTTTGTCTGATTCGGAGGGGGGTGAGCACGAGGACGGAGACCTCTACGATGACCCACCTGAGAAGAAGATATGGGAGGTACGCAGTATCTCTGTGTAGAAGTAGGCTTGCGTCATGGATGGGTGGGAGGAATGCATAGAGGAGGAGGACGACGGCCCTGATGTTCTCAGATGTAATCTTCAATTCCTTTTTTCAATCCTGTTTTGCATGGTTTGTGTCCCATATTGTTACTGGGTGCTAATGAAAACTGTAACCCTTTCTTTTGTGTTAAGCAGGTCCTGCACAAATGTGGCGTGCACCCACTAGTGACACCAGCTGCGCCTTATATCACCGCCAACCACAATTGAGACCACAAGACAAAAGAGAGATCACAAGACTACTGAGAGCACAATTGCTACTATTTACATGAAAACGTGATAGTGCTGAGCAACCTCTTGTGTGAAGACTAGTATAGTTAGGGTAGGTCAAATTACATGTGGCCCGATTGGACACTGAGTTTGCTGAAGGGAGAATAACTATGGTTGTGAAATTCTCTGACTGAAACGTGTTCCTTGAGAAGAAATTGGTCATTGGTGTGTGAACTCTGTGAAAAAATACGAACCCATAACCAGAAAATGAAAACCACATACAATGCGTAATTTAGAGAGTTGGTAGTAACATGTTCCGGAATAAAGGGGTGCAGTCATTCGGTAGTTCTTCAACATGGTTCCACTTGTGGCAAGTGTCATAGAGTTTGTGACATCCTTCATGGTTGGACTGGCATGACATACATCCTCATGAGATGCAAGGACTAGGTCCCAAGGCCAGTTCATATTGTGAAGGTGTACATGTGTCCATGTTCTCATGGGCACTGTCCCAGGGATGACAGCCCATGAGAGACAGTTGAAGAAGACATTTTCTACGACAGCGACTATGAGGAGTATTGGTCTACCACGTACACATCAGAGTCAGATGACGATGATGAGTATCTCGACTGCTACCCAGATTACTGTTGTGTCACTGGCAACTTGTGTGCAGCCTATGCGATCATGTCATGGATCTACTCTTTCACGTCATCATTTGAGTGTTTGTTGGTCAGCAGACGCCCCGGTCCATTCAGCTCGGGCATTGCATACTCAGTAGACATGTGACAGGAGCCGCCTTCTCTTTTTGGCAAAGGTCGTTTGTAATGTGCTAACCATTCCTTTACTTTTACAAATGGAATTGTACAATTGCCATGGGTATTCAGTTTATTGGTACATGAAATTAATGATGATATGTCCGCATCAAAGCCACATGAACACACATATTTGGTTTATTTTTACGTGAAATTAATGAAGATATATCCGTAACGAAGTCACATGAGCTACTTTGTAGGCATGTTGTGACAGTCTCGCTTGACATCTTTCGACATGCCGTCGTAAGTTCCAGCATTTTAACTCCCAGAAAACCACATGGGTCATATAGGCAATTAATAAATAATTTTCTCAAGGAATTTATACCATGTGTGAACAATGTGTCTCTTTTCCACGTGGACATGTGAGGTGGAACGTTAATTGATAGAAAAACAACAACAATGATGAACAATAATGAAACGTTCTCACAACTTGCAAGAAGAATAGTGACTGCTTCCACTGATGGCTCCGCAAATTTCCGTGGTTCCCAAATCTCCAGACTGTCTTTAGGCTGGGATGAAGGCATTTGGTGTTCGGTCACCCAACACATCACTTTCAGGGATGGAGCTTCGCCATTTACCAAGAACCGATGGTAGGGTGCATGTCTCCGGTCCCACCTCTGTTCGATGAGCCTTCGTTGCCGCCTTGCCTCGACGCCTTGCCTTGACAAACAGTCACAAACAACGCCCCTTCCCTCATGCCACTGTGTTGCACATGCCACTACGGACGGATAGCGACAAACGGGAGGATGAATGACGGTGTTTGTGTGTGTATAGTTAGTCAGGACAATGAGAGAGAGTAGTTCCTATGCGGTGGAACTCGCTACTCGAGTCCACCCGTCAGCCGGCGAGACCTCGAGCACCTCGAGCATACCCACTACGCGTCCCACTTGTCCACGGATCAAGTTTAGACCTAAACTATATCTGTCTAAACCATCACCTAGCTCACACGTAAGACTAAACTAGGTCACCAAGCCACTGTAGTTCACACACAAGGAAATATAATCCGGAATGTCTTGAGACACGATACGAGTACTTCTGGGAGGGCAACCACCACGTGTAGTGAATGAGTAAGTGTACCCGGCGGTTGTTTACAGTCGCTCAGCAAATGCTTGCGTCTGCTCCCCCCGTCTTCCGTACCCTCCGCCTCATCAGGAGTCTACAAGGCAATGGACGTGAGCCGAGAGGTTACAATAAGCTGTATGTACAATATCACTCTCCCATGACCACACGACGAACAAGACCAACGACGTAACAGAAATTATATAAGTAACGGCACAAAAATAGTGATGGTGAATGAAACAGACATAGCTCAAGAGCAGAGGTCAATCCACAATACGGGCAGGGTGCAATCCCACAGAACGTATAGCCATAAGAAACTTTGTACGGCTGATGGCTTTTGTCAGAAAATCAGTCCGCTGTGAGTCGGTGCTGACCCACACGACCTGAACCTTACCTTGATCCACCAGATATCGGATTTAATGGTACTCGACGTTGATGTGTTTCATGCATGCATGAGACACACCGGAGTTCTCCGTGATTGCCTTTACGCTTTTGTTGTCACACCGAAGCACAAAGGGGGGGCTTGGACTGACGCAGTTCACGCAATAGACAAACTAACCACACACTCTTGGTTATACCAGCACCCGAAGCTACCCTAAAAAACTTCGATTTCGATTATTTACCTGAAGCAAAACTCATTCGACGAGTTTTTTCTCGGGTTCGAATTATTTAGGTGGCACGTTTGAAATGGACGAAACCTAGGGGGTGGTACCTTGAATTCGATTATCCTGTCGGGAAAGTTAATTCATTTCGAAGAACGGTGAAGTCGCTTCAACGTTTGAGCGTTCATTTTTGAACGGTCAAATGCCCGTTGATGGCGGGAACATAGTTGCGCGTGTCGCGTGGCACGATTGGTCGGTCCGGGTGCACCGGACCGCATTGCGTGGCAAGGCTCATCCCCGTTCGAGCATGAAATGAGTGCTTTTTTTTCGGTTATGAGTAAATGAAGTGCAAAGTACGGACGTGGCGAGCGACTTTGGGCATGGAATGAGCCGAAGTTCGTGGAAACAAATTTCTAGACCATATGATCCATTTTAGCAGTGCTCTCAACCTAGAAACCAGAGGTAAAGAACCCAGAACTTAAAAGTGACAAAATATGGATGTGGTACCTTGATTTCGATTATTTCATTTTTTAATTATGTAGATGGTATGTATGAGTTCGACGAAAGTTCGTTTTTGACAAAATTCGATGAAGCAAAAGATAGTTATGATCGAAATCAAAGTTTTTTAGGGTACATATTTTGCTTCGGTGGCGCTACGAGCGATACAGCCCTACTTACCACTGCGCCACAAAACATCAGTTCCTCCAATGAGGAAGATGTAGCCAGTGCGACTCTTGCCATCTGGGCTCCATGCCCAGTCAATGTCTCTGTACCTGTCGAGAACCACAGAGGCCAGTCCACGATAGTAAATTCCGATCCGAGCAGTGGTCACGACATACCGAACGCACCATTAGGAAGCCTCCAAAACCCACGTGTGTGGTGCTTGTGAGAACTACGCGAGCATGTTGACAATGAAGGCCATGTCCGGTCGTGTCGTCGTTGCCAGGTACATGAGCGAGCCCATGACTTGCAAGTACAAGGTCACGTCGACTAGCTCTCGTAGCTCTGCTTGATTAGTGACCTTCAGAGAATGCTGACCATCAAGGGTGATCGGGTTTGATGCCACGCGTACGCCACTAAGTAGCTCGGCAAAGTGCTCCCCCAAAGTAAGAGTTTACCGCTCTTGATGGACCAGGAGCGTCCGACGAGCGCAATCACGCATAATCTGCATGCCCAGAAACACCGTAGCCTCTCCCAGGTCTTTCATTTTATATGTTGACTGCAGCACTCCCTTGGGTATTTCGACAGCCTTTAGATCGGATGAGGTGATCAGAAGGTCATCAACGTAGACTAGGATGGTCGTGAGTGGCGCAGGAGTCTGGGAGACAAAGAACGATGGGTCTGCCGCGCTCTGAGCATAGCCGACTCATAGGAGCGTGCTAGTGATCTCCTTCTTCCAGAACCGGGACAACTGCTTCAGGCCGTACAGAGCCTTCCACAGCCGCCACACATGGCCACTGCCATCCTCGAACCCTGGGGGCTAAGCCATGTAGATCTCCTTGTCCAACTTCCCATGCAGAAATGCATTGTTGACGTCCATGTGGTGGAGTTCCCAGTCGTGCAAGGCCACCAGGGACAACAGACCCAAGGTCGTGATCGTGCATCCAACTGGTGTGAAGGTCTCAGTGAAGTAAATCCCTTTTTCTTGAGAGAATCCCTTCGTATAGAGTCGCACTTTGTAGCGGTCGACTGAGTTGTCCGGCTTCAGCTTTTTTGGTAAGACCCACTTGGCCTGAACGGCCTTGCGTCTACACAGCAGGTCCACAAGCTCGTACACCCCATATTCATCGATGGCCACCAGATGAGCCTCACATGCCGCATGCCAGAGTGTCGCATCAGGCCTAGTGAGAGCCTGGCGCAGCATGCAGGGGTCTGGTGTCACTCCCACCACACTGGGATCTGGGGCGGCAGTAGCTCCACTGTGCGTGGCCAAGGCATAGGCCGCAGACAGAGGGCCAGCAATGACGGTGGAATCTGCGGAGTCGTCTGCAAGTCGTCGCTCTTGAGCAATGATCGCGAGGCGTGTATCGTAGCCATGGTGAACTTCAGTGAGCCCCTGCGCATTGAGACCTAGGACCCTCGTGCCGGGATCCCCACAACGCACGCTGCGAGTAGGACATGGGTGGAAGCGTCCACCTTGACCTCATCTGTATGGCTCTGGAGGCGATGCAACTAGGACAGGAGGTGGACATGCATCGGGGACAAACATGATTGGCAACATGTCAAGTGCCAGGGCATCGACTGGGGAGACGGAGGGGGTGACGACACGGGCGATTTGACTGGCCGTGCTGGTGACGCAAGTGGTGACTGCACAGATGACATAAGGGCCTTTGCACGTGACGTAGGTGTGGACAACGCTGGCGGTGCTTGGGACTCAGCGGATGACGTAGGCATCGGGGAAGCAGGAGGAATTGATGCCACAGGAGCTCCAGGTGGGAGAGGCGGCGTAGGCAGTGCAAATGGCATGGACATTGCAGGCGAGCCAACTGGTAGGTGGGACGAACTAGTAGCGTCCAGGGTGACTGGGGCCGCGGCATCGGTCAGCCCACCCTCCCCCCCGCGAAGGACCGCACCACACTCAAGGGAATGCGACTGCGGAGTGCCATTAACCGGTAGGTCACAGAAGGAGAGACGCTCAAAGAAGAGCGTGTCTCGAGAGTCAACAATGCTCCACCGACTGGGGTCCTAGAAGCGCCAGGCCTTGGAGCGTAAGGCCACGACCAAAAACGTGTAGACAGGACCGCGGGGGGGGGAATTTTGGTCCCTTGCTATTCTAGTGTAAACCAGACCCAGGCAAGAGATCCCAAGACACGCGCCAGCCGGAGGTCGACACAGTGCACGTACCATAGTTGGTATGGGATGTGTGTGTTGGGGAGGGGGACATGAGGGATTTGATTCCAGACCCATGTCATGTATGCCATGCCCTCAAAATCGAATGCTTCTGGCATGCCACTATCCACCTGCATTGAGCGAACCGCTTCTTCCATGGTGCGGTTCTAACGCTCAGATACGCCATTCTGTTGGGGTGTGGTGAGGGCGGAGAGGCTGTGAAACACCCCCAATTTGGCAAAATACCGGTGTAGGTCCCCCATGAATTCACCTTCTCGATCAGAGCGGAAGTTATGGAGGGCATGGCTAGACTGGCGTTCGGCTATAACAAGCCACGTGCGCACGACGAGTGCAACATCGGTCTTCAGGCGCAAATTGAAGATCCACCAATTGCGGGTGAAGTCGTCCGTAATTGTCAGGACGTATCACCCTCTGTCATCCTGAAACTCCACGCAGAGGGGTCCTTGGAGATCAAATTGAACCAACTCGAGGGGCTTTAGAGCCCGTGAGTCGGACAGAGGGTACGTAGCCTGGTACATTTTACATTGAGCGCAAAAAAGGCAATCAGTTTTAGGCGGTACCTCGAAGGATACCGTGTCAAGACCAAGCACAGGTTGTGTGCGGATTAGACGATCAACAACATCCAGATGGACATGTCACAAGCTTCCGTGTAGTAGGCACTCGTGCTCAGGCGACAGAGTGCCCATCACAAACACACGCGCAGTGAGGGATGTCGTGACGGGGGTAGATGTGGGGCAGTCAGAGACGTGGTACAAGTCTCCAACCGGCTTGCCACGAAGCACTACTTCAACGGTTGCACAGACAGAGACGGTGGCATCCTCACCAGTAAATGTGACGCTGAGACCCATCTGCGTGCACGTACGTCCACACGATAGGCTGAGTTCTAAATAAGGCACATACAGCACTTTGGAGATGTAGAACGACCCTGACGGCCCATGGAATTGCACCACATCCTCACCTTGGACAGGCACCTCATGCCTAGCAACCGTTTGCACAGACCACACAGAGCCAACAGGACCAAGCACAACAAAATCACGGCGGCGACATGTCATGTGATGGGTGGCACCTGAATCTAGGATCGAGGTGGCATCTGTCCCATGCTCTGGCGAGGTGACAAAACACCGTCCGAAAGTGCACGTAGTACACATGGGCTGCTCGGCAGATGACTGCTGAGCTACGGAGGCAACACGTACTTGCGACGCATGAAGCCATGACAGGTTGTCGTGGCCTGTGCAGACTACAGAGAAGACAACAGACAAACCAGCATTATCACGTACAACAAACGACTCCACAGACTCAACAACGCTCTGTGCTCCACCACCACCATCCTGACTGTACGGCACGGACTCGACAAACCCGACGGTTGAACTCCTCGGCTCAGTCAATGCACTCGCACCTCCCTGAGTGGAAAGTTGTAGGAGCTGCGACGCTCGGCGATGTCGCCGGCCTGCATTGCGAGCTGTTGCTCCAGAGGTGACAGGTCGTCGGCATCATCCACAGCTGTTTTTGCTACTGATGTGGATGCTACATCGGTCATTGCTGTGAAATATGCAGATGCGCGCTCACGCTGTTTGAACGCCTTCTATAGGCCTTGAATAATCTTCATCTAGTTTTTAGGAAGCTTGCACTCAGTGTAGACGTGCGCTCCCCTGTAGTTGAAGCACTCCCGCTGTCGTCCCTGAGTCCGCTTTGGAGTCTCTTGTCCCTTGCCATCCTTGCCTCCCTACCTGTTGCTCCTTCCCTTCTTCCCCTGGACTACAATAGTTATACTAGTTGCTACTATAGTTGCCGCTGTCGACTACGATGACTGGCGGGAGGAGGGTGTATAATGTGTATTGCCTGGCCTGCTATAACGACTGCGGTTGACGCACAATGACGAGCGTCACTTGCTGCTCCAACTCCTGCCACGTGGAGAAAGTGCTCAGTGGTCCAGGACAGCAGAAAGCCTTTGCCAGCCATCTCCTTAAGACTTTTAAGGCTAAAGTTGTCGAAGGCTTTTGCGTACTTGTGCCCAACGCCGATCCGGATGGTGTTGAACGCCATGAGTTGCCTCGGCCCATTCTTTCCAAGAGCCCTATACAACCGCATCGCCCGCCGCCAATCTTCGGCCTGTGTCATGTGCACCCTAGCTTAGAGAGTTGAAGTCCGAGAGGCGTTGTAAGGTTGTGCCCATGGTCGCGCCTTCGAAGAGGATGGTTGCCAGCTTCCAGGCGCTGCGGGGATCCGTCCCACTACCAGTGTCGGGATCACCAAGGAAGGGTTTGAAGTCATGAATGTACTCCTCCGGGACAGCCTTAAGGAGACCGTAGGCAGCTCGAGCAGCGGTTGTCATCTATTGGAGGTCCGTAGTCTGATACGGACTGGTGTAGTATGGATACACCCCCTTGTTGACGGCCCACATGCGGATTGTGGCTCCCAGGTGGTGTAACTATCCTCCTACCGGTAGGCGGGAGGGTCCGTCTCGAACCACTTGGGAGGCTTTGCCGTCAATAGGGCTGCCGGGGCGGCTTGTTCGAGCGAGAGAGACAGGGGATCTTCCCACAGTCCGAGACTCAGGCGGAGTAGCCGGTCCTCTAAGGAGGCTATGTTTGTGATGACCCTAAGTGTGTCGCTTGGGCCTGTGCTGCCGCTCCGTGCTGATCGGCGGGCCGAGCGGGTCCGACGACATTTTTTCAAACTGTGTAAGAAATAGGCGTAGCATGCCTTTCTCTTCACTAGCATCTGAGACTCACTCTGGGATGTTGTCGGATGATTCAGCAACGAATGCTCCTAGAGTCGCATCGACCGTCATCTTGCCCTTACATACAACGTCGTGGAGTAGCTGTTGTTGCTGCTCTTGTTGCTGCTGCTACTACGTCTGCTGCTACTGTTCTTGCTGCTGTTGTTGTTGCTACTGATGCTGCTATGGCTGGACTGCATCCCAAAACAGCTTGAACATATCAGCCATTTTCTTGGCCGTCTGTTCAACCTGCTGAGCCTACTACTCACGTAGCTTACACAAGCCACGTGCCAGTGAGCTTGGACTAGACGGGGGTTCGTCCCGTGTCACAACGGGTGTGCTGCCAGCCACACTGGAGGCGTCAGCGCCAACATTGGTAGTGGAGCTGGTACTATCGACTCCGGCGGGTGCGTCCTTCGGCATGGAGCCTAGTGGAGTGTCGCAAGTGTGTTTTGTTGCCGCTGGTACTGCTGTTGGGTGACAGCCGTTGTCAAAAGAAAATTCGGCATCGTTAACCCTGTCCCAGTGGACGTGGGAGCGATGTAGAGGCCTTTTTTAGCCTGGAAACCTTCAGTAGACCTTCCCATGCTGCCAAAACAATTTTGGCAGCATTTCCCCCGTCCTTGTGGGCGTGGGAAATCTGGAAGAGGCCTTTTTAGCCGAGAAGTTATCAATTGACCCCCTCCCCACACTACCGAAAACATTTCGGCAGCGTTTCCCCCGTCCCAGTGGGCGTGGGGAATCTAGAAGGGGCTGTTGGGGACCAACGTGTGTACCTGAACCACCCGCACCTAGCTTAGGAGTAGAGGGGAACCCAGCCCTCGATGCGATTGACTGGGGATGGGTCCCCAAGCACTGGAACCACTGTGATAGGATGACACATACTATGAGGTGGTGTGTTGTAACGTCTTGCTCTGGGTAGCAAGTTCCTCGCCATCATCAACACGGGTGTCACCCACATTACCATCGCCCTCAGCATCCTGGCCGTAGTCGACTAGACTGTCCGTATCCTTCCTACTTGTAGTGTCTTCAACAACGTAGACAGACCCACAAGCAGGGGGAAGGGGAATACCAGCCAGCAGGGGGAGGGGAATACCAGAGAGCAGATCTGATGGCAGGGTGCCATTGCTATTGCTGTCGCTGTAGATGCTACTTTGTGCAGCAGACGTCACCACACCTGCGGTTGCTGCCCACTCACACAATCTATGGCTGCCGCAACGACTCGCTGCTCCATGCCACCGCCGCTGCAGCTTCTACTCCACGCAACTATAGCTTGTGCTACGATTACGCATCTGTCACGACGGATGTGCAGCAGTCACTCTAGCTGCTGCCCAATGCTACAGCCGCTGGCTGCGGTTGCTGCTCGTTTCTGCATGTTGCTGCCGCTGCGACTGTTGTTCTACGCAGCTACCACATATACTACGGCAGCGCAACCTCCACTTCGGCTGCTGCTTGCTTCCGCAAGTGCTCGCAGCCGCTGCCGCCCGCTGCTGTGCTGCTTCGCTACTACTGTCATTGCTCCGCGCAGCCACCTCAGCGGCTGCTGATTCTGCTCGGATGCCGCTACCGATGTTGCTCCACGTAGCTGCTGCTTGGCTCAGCCGTTGCTGCGGGTGCTGATCAGCGGGTTCTCCCTGGACTGTGTTGTGCTCCTCTCGTGCAGCGCGACGAGCTTTGGCTCGTCGGCTCTGATACCAAAGTAGTCACACACAACGCCCCTTCCCTCATGCCACTATGTTGCACATGACACTATGGACGGATAGGGACAAACGAGAGGACGAATGACGGCGTGTGTGTAGTTAGAGTCAGAACAGTGAGAGGGAGTAGTTCATACGGGGTGGAACTCGCTACTCGAGTCCACTCGTTGGCTGATGAGAAGGAGCTCGCCGACACTCGCTAAGAAAACCTCAATCATACACACTTTGCGTCCCATTTGTCCACGGACCAAGTTTAGACCTAAACTATACCTGTCTAAACTATCACCTAGCTCACACGCAAGACTAATCTAGGTGACCAAGCCATTGTAGTTCAAACACAATGAAATATAATCCGGACGAACTCGAGGCACAATACAAGTACTTTTGGGAGGGCAACCACCACGTGTAGTGAGTGAGGAAGTGTACCCGGTGGCTGTTTACAGCTGCTCAGCAGCTGCTCGTGTCTGCTCCCCTAGTCTTCCGTGCCCTCCTCCTCATCAAGAGTCTGCAAGGCAATGGATGTGAGCCACGAGTTCACAATAAGCTGTATGTACAATATCACCTCCGCTGCCGCCTTGCCTCGCACGGTTCAGGCCATGGGTCGTGTACTGCCCATCTTTCCTGTGTACTCACACTTGCAGGAGTCTGTCCCAAGACATCGTTCCCGTTTGACATGCCAATGTGGATGGACACTATATATATCAAGAAGCGAACAACCTCAGAACTTACAAAACGTGTAGCAAAGCATGTTCGCGGTTCAAAGCGTCATGTAATATGGGTTTGAGACACGCGAAACATAATGTATTGTTGACACTAAGAACGGATGTTAGAGTCAAAGCGACGATTCGTGGTGCAGACAAGGGTGTTCGAGGGGAACCTGTCGGATGTACACATCGACCGGTTTGAACACATTCCAACCAAATATTTTTAACTTACACCTCTCCCCCAAAAGGATGCATTTTATATAGTACGCGGTGCTCTAGTTTCAAAGATCCGTAACATCCACGCACTTCAGTTTGTTCGTTTGCAAAGGATATCGTCGACCCACTTGTCCTCTAATACTCAAGTGAAATTGGCATGTGTTGGTATCCCACCAGAATTTAAACGACGAATTATGGGACTTTTCACTAAACCTACCTTAGACAGTGTAGTTCTATGTGGACATGTCGTTGTAAAAATGGAAAGAAAGGAAATTTCGTCCTAATAGTGTAAGTAGTGGAAATTTCGCCCTTTATCAGGAAGCCACCTTTGTGGAATACATAAATTTTCCGACGGATGGATATGGGGTCATTGAAGAGTGGTATGTGGATATGGGGGATCTATCGAGAATTTGATGAATGTATGGTCAAATTCACGAAAGAAATATAACTACTAAGGGGTCTTTGTTCAGGAGACTTGTGTCCTGTAGATGGGCATGATAATGAGCTTTCCATTCCACGCCCCGCACGAGTTTGCGGATGTCCAATGCTGTCCTGTCCAGAAGCGATTGGACAATCGAGCGTACAACCAGGAAAAGAGCATGGCAAGAGTGATTGCGGGCGGCTGCGATGTGCACCAGAGGACGGAGCCGGCGCCGAAGATTCATCCAGTGCTTTGTGTCAGAGGAAATAATTTCGAAACAGGAGGATTACTTGGGTGCTTAATTTTCAGTGACGAAAACTCTGCTGTACTCGTTTGTGGTATGACGCTGGTCCTAGAGACGCTGGTGTTTGCTGGTAGATAAAAATTATGTACTATAAAGTAATTTCTCGAAAGAGTTGTGGGATCTTTTTGACGTGTACAGCAATGATAGTAGTCGGATTTTTCGACCAATGGTAGACCTTGTCCAACTGGTCTTCTGCATGGTATTCTTTCACCGATGTCGACCACTACGAAGAAGATTCCCACCCATCAAACTTATAACGATTGTTGCTAGGTTCGTCACGAACCATGTTGAAATGAATCTCTTCAATCGTGGGAGACTAGGTCGTGATTAGCCCGTCAAGTTTGGTCCGGTAGCATTTGCCGGGCATACAAGGTCTGCACAGAACGCCTTGTCACTGGGTTCGTATTTGCACCATTGCATGAATGTTACTCTTATTTCTGATGACTTGAGCCTCTCCAAGTTGCTGATGTTAATCGCAAATCTTACTTCTTGTCCCTTGTACCCAGTGGGATCGGAAGGGTCACGGAGGCAAGGATAGGAATTGGATGTATCTCCGCTAATCATTACAAAAGAAGTCTTTGGAGTACAGATATGTTTTTGGTCCGTGCAAACTCTCTACTCCATTCGTAGCACAAGTGCTCGGTTTACAACTTCTATGCTATCCTTCTTTTCCAAAAGCAGCTTATTAGTTCTCGATCTGGCTTCTCTCACATTCCATTGTCTTTTTCTAGGGACCTTGTCCATTTGCAATTTATCAGATTTTGGTTGTTCTGCCGTACAAAAATTGATTTGCTGTGAAAGCTAAACTGGAAAAAGAAAAAAACACTCCTTATGCCTGTCTTTCGGCTAGTTCCTCCCCGCTGCCTTTCCACATTGTCTCCATCCTCGCTGCCCATCGCAGGAGTTCACCTCAGGCCAGCGAAGACATACATGCGGTTACCTATCAGCGAAAAAATACAACGGCAACCTTTAACATTAGCGACAATAATGGGGTTACTTAGGACTCTGCCGTATCGACGATTTCTGAAAGGACCCCATCGGACACTCTAGACGACAAGTCCAAACAGTCCAGTGGCGGACAGAACATAAGCCACTGTGACAAAATCAGTGGATGACTCGAGCGTCAGGTCTATGAAAACAGCGAGGAAGGAGGGTTTGACCCTCCGCATCATAGGAGCGTCAAACCTCGCTATCTAAAATGTGTATAATATTCGTTTTGACGCACAACCGAAGAAGAAAACCATCTTTCATGATTAGGTTTGAAATCAAACAAAATAATCAAATGGCACAAGATGAAGCTCTAGATAGGTATGTATATGTGTATATATTTATATATATGCATATGTATGCATACATCAGTTTATGTATATGATTTCCTATATGAAAATGCAAAAACATATTATATCAATATGCATATGTCGATGAATGTATCTCTTTGCATATATGTATGCAAAAAATTATGTTAAAACACACACGCATATGTAAATTTCTACGTATATGTCTATTTACGTATATTTACATGTATATGTATATGTATATGTCTATATATATGTATATGTATATGTATACATTTATTCATACGTACATGTATATGTACATGGATATGTATATGTATAAGTATAAGTACAATTATATGTATATGTATATGTATATGTATATGTATATGTATATGTATATGTATATGTATATGTATATGTATATGTATATGTATATGTATATGTATATGTATATGTATATGTATATGT
>SZWC01001979.1:231260-245766 GCA_023375785.1 Penium margaritaceum | reverse complement strand
CCCCCCCCCCCCCAATATCCGACAAACCCCCTAGTGACACTGGGGGGTTTGGGTTTTATTTTTTTTTTACTTGCCCGGGCATCTGCCGGGCCGCGCGGCAGCGGGGCCCGGCAGATTCCCTTTCATTTATCACACGTGCGCCGCATATTGCAAACCCACCCAAAGCAACGACAAACCCCCTAGTTTAAATGGGGGGGTTGGGTTTTGTTTTTTTACTTGCCCGGGCATCTCGCGGGGCCCGGCAGATTCCCTTTCATTTATCACACGTGCAACGCATCTTGCAAACCCCCCCAAACCTACGTCAAACCTCCTAGTTTAAACGGGGGGTTGGGGTTTTATTTTTTTACTTGCCCGGGCATCTGCCGGGCCCCGCGGTAGCGGGGCCCGGCAGATTCCCTTTCTTCTATCACACGTTCGCCGCATCTCGCAAACCCCCCCAAACCTACGACAAACCCCCTAGTTTAAATGGGGGGATTGGCAGTGTCATCGCAAGCTCGCAGGGAGGTTTCGCCGCGGAACCCCTCCTGCGAGCTCGCGATGGCGGGCGACGTTCGGCTCCGCCGTCGGAGTCGAAATCCATGTCGAATCCGGTGAATACATGAGATATATGACAGTCATGCCCATTTTCGCTCGAAGAAGGACAAATATGGGCATCGCTGTTATGTCGTTAAAAACCATGGACATCGCTGCTAAATCTGGCAAAACCATGGGTATATAAGTACTCCGTCCTTGCAAACATGCCCTGTGACGACCGTGTCTGTTTCGCCGTGACGCGTCTCAGCCAAAATGGCTGAGGCGGCCAGTCACTCAACTCTCTTTGGACTGACTAATCCGAGGGCTTCTGTTTTGGTCCTACAGTTAGTCGCAAAACGGCCAGTTTCGTTACATTGGCATCAGAGGCAGCTTCCGCAAATTACCTCTGGAATCTGTTCCGACTGTCCGTTGGATTGAGCTTTAGAGCAACGCCGTCCGTCGATCGTGATGGAGAGATGCTTTTTTTTGTCTCTACGTTCGAACGTCGTGTATCTTCAAACACAGCCTGTTCGGTTGCCGATAAGTCTTGTCAAGCTTACTCCCCAGTCGGGAGTGCAAACAAAAGAAACGAACTGTGGCTGATGGCCGTGAGCAAACGGCGTCCGACCGGTTGCTACATGGCCTCGACGGCTAGGTCAAGGCACCGAGAACCCGTCGATCGACGGGTGGGCCGATAGCCCTCAACGGTCTCACCGGTCGCCTCCCAACCGAGGACGAGGAGAGAGAGGAAGAGTGGGCCCCCACTCCCCTCTCCCCCGGTAGAGGGGATGCTTCTGCCCCCTCCCTCACCCTTCAGGCGCCGGGTGCGCCAGAGAGGGGGAACGGGAGAGAAAATTCCCTCTCCGTCACTTCTCACCCGCCGACGGCGCCGAGGGAAGGAGATGGGAGAGCCCTCTCTCTCCCTCTCCCATGGCGCCGACGGCGCCAAGGAGAAAGAGAGGGGCGAGGCCCCCCTCTCCCCCTCGTTCGTGGCGTCGACCGCGCCAAGGGGGAGGAGAGGGGCAGGCCCCCTCTCCCCCTCGACCATGGCGCAAACGGCACCAAGGGGGAGGAGAGAGGCGAGCCCCTCCCTCTTCCCCTCCGTCATGGCACTGACTACGTTGAGGGGGAGGAGAGGGGCGAGCCCCCTCTCCCCTTCGCCCACAGCGCAGACAACGCCGAGGGGTGAGGAGAGGGACGAGCTCCACCCCCCCCCTCTTCCCCTCCGCCATGGCGCCGACGGCGCCATTGGGAAGGAGAGGGGACGTTCCCATTCCCTCCCCTCCCCCCTTCACATGGCCGACGGCCTAAGGAAGGAGGAGTTGAGGCCTCCCCTCCCTCAGAGGGCCGACAGCCCAAGGGGGAGGCAAGGAGGCGACCTCCCTCTCCCTCCTTCCCCCCTCTCTCTGACAAGGACCAACGGCCCTAGGAGGAAGGAGGCGAGGAAGCTTCCTCCCTCCTCCTCTCCACCTGAGATCATGGCCTCGCTTTCACGCTAAACGTGGCTCTACTCAAATCAGTCTCTACCTTGGAGACGTGCGCAAGTAGCGCAGTGGGTAACTGAGAGAGTGGAAACGGCAGAAATTGAGATTTGTTTCCTTGACGGGGCATCAAAGACTCTTCTTTTCGTGACGGAGATTTTTCTCCTAAATTCCATGTATTTTGGACCCGACTGGTTCCAAATACGGTCAAGGATATCTACTTTTCATTTGGCCACTGTTTGATGCGCTGTACAAAACATTTTGAAGCTTAGACCGAGCTTCAAATTTGCGTGAAGTAAAAACACCCAGAAAAAACTCTGAGTGCCACTAGCAGTAGAGGCGAGGGCGATTTCCTCAGTTGAACCCGAGGTTTGGCCTTGTTGGCCGTGGGTTCACCGATGTAAAAAGCGACATGGAGCTCAGTCTACGCTCTACAATGTTTTGAGAAGTTCTCAATCATTTTCCTAAAATACTTTCCTATTCATGGAAAAAGGGGAAGACCAATAGTTCTCCCAACATTCCACCGGATGACGCTTGCAAGATTCGAAGCATCGAACAAAAAAGGCACTTGACGTGCCACAACTTTATTCATTTATCATGAATCCTCAAGTGGAGGAATTCTATGTTAACTGTTTCAAAAAAGGTTTGAAACGGTAAAACCCGAGTGTGTGGTCAAGTTGACCATGGGGTTCGATTCAGAAGTTTAAAAGCTCTGGTGGAGCTCTTAAAGAAAATTCAAGAGTCTTGATTTTCTTTCTATTGTCCACTCCAAACTACAGAAAGGAGGAAAACCGACAGTTTTCCGTGTTGCGAACGACATTCACTTGCAAACGCTTCAATGCGAGAAGTTCAGCACCGACAGTGCCTGAATTCTTCTGGATTAATCTCAAAGTTTGGGGGTACCTCATGAGGAAACCCGGAGGGTATGACCGCTAAAATCCACGACATGGCCCAATGCAGGATGTACGTGCGCCAAAAAACAACTGTAGCGTGTATCAGATTGTAGAATTACAACGATGACGTGAGACGAATTTTCGAGGAAAAATGATAAAAGCACCGGACGTGTTGTGACCACTCATCTACTTAGTGCAACAATGCAAAACGTGCGGACTACATAAAACGAGTGTCGATTGCACAGTAATACACGCGTCGGCCAAATCATCAACGTAAGTGCCGATTGTACTGCTGGCAACAACACATGTGTTAGTTGCAGAAAATTTGTCGGTGTCGAGAACACCACTGAAAAGTGCCAGTTGTACTCTGGTCACGAATTTTGAAGGCATTCTTGATGATGATGCCAAATGCATTGCTCATTGTCTACAGAGGTATGACAAAAAAAATCACATTGGGTATCCACGTGGGTGTCGATTGCACCAAGAAAGTTGGACAAGTCATCTGTGAATGGATTTCGACAAAACAAGAATGTGAGTGCCAATCACACATAAAACACAAACGCGTTAGTGGAAATCCATGCGCGATGGTCAATTGACAAGTGCCGGTTGCACCTGAAATATGGCCAACATGGAAAATGTAGTCATAGCATTAACGCAAGTGCCAACGCACGATTCCCATGAGTGTTGTATGTATGACCGACGAGTGCGTCGGCAAAACCGCGTGCCGAATGCACTGTTTTCATAAACACCGATTGCACAAGTGCCGAATGCAGCATTGTCATAAACGACGATTGAACGATTGACAAAAGTTGCGAGTTGCACTTTTGTCATGGGTGCCAAATGCACCACTGATACAAGTGCCGAAGGCACTATGGCCATGAGTTCTGGTTGGACTAGCTAGTGTTGATGGTACAACACATGTTACAAGAAACCGATTGCAACGATAACATGGGTGTCGATAGCACCCCCATTGTATCAACTAGCAAGAACTAGCCAACTTGTTGCCACGTCTTTCTAGCTTGCAATAGACCACCAAACGAAAGCATACGATCTATGCACGAAGCGGTTCTACAGGCAAGTGCGTCCAACACATTGTTTGAAGTGCCAAAATACGCCGTCTGACGTTTGTAAGGCATCTTGACGACGTCGAGGATGGTCATACTGTGGAATTATTCAAATAGAGAATTGGCAGGCATGTCCGAAAACAACCACGGATGGCTATGACGACCAGGTGTATACCCAAACGGTGTAACAAAAACACCACGGTCACGGTCGTCACCGACAGTGGAAATGGTTGGAAGTTAAAAACTTCGCCCTGTCAATAGCAGTATGGGAAGGTACTTCCGAAAGAAGTACAAACCAATTTTTAACGCATAAATCATGTGTGACAAGGACGATTTCCTCCAATTTGGACCATGCCAAAGGTGGACGAGCTCCTCCATATCCATTGATGGAACGTGCTACAAAGGCCCAGTCGGTTGAGCTGAGTTCCAACACATGCACGGCTTGCATGACCGTAAGAGGTCACAACGCATGACCAAGTGCTGGAGACAACCCTCTTTTGAGTGGATCGAGGTATGCGATTCATACCATGGTACTCCAGCCACGTAAAATTGGGTACATGGCAAGCATACCAGATGTGCACGACATGCACAAAAACTTATCCACTAACTGTTGGTGCGTTGAAAACGACATCAAGTTATGGATAAGTGGGATGGATGAATGATCACAATGGCTTTGTGACAATTGAACAAGGTGACCATATCAGCTGATGTCTTGGATAAAATGGTGACACCATTTCACCAAACTAGTAGTTCGGTGGGTGCTGCAATGTTTAAAGGCAAATGTGATCATTTCATGACTGAGCCCGTGTCATGACTATGTCATGAGATGTGAAATGGACCTGGTGTGTTAGCACACCGACTTCAATCCTCGAGGATTGGCATTATGCTGTCTGTACACAGTGTGTACTAGATACATCAATACCTTTCAGAGGTTGTGTGCATCATTCGTCATGGCCGATACAGATATCGGTTTATGATTGAACGTGTCAAGGATGTCATCATTGAATGAATTCTCAATGGCGAAACCATGGACACCCTCTCACTCAGTGAGTGATGGATACAAATTGGGGTACCCGACCGGTATCGACGATAAAAAGGTACGTTAGTGTACCAAAAACCCTGTTCAAAAGGCAACGATACTTGTGAGTGGGGGTTGTAAACACGCTAAAGGGGGACAAAGACGCTGCAGTGCGGTGGTCGAAGATTGGAAGAGTCACTCTCATGCATACGACAAGATTAACCCAATGTCGAAAGTGAACAAATTTGAAGGCGACACTTTCAGTCTATCATCCCTCGGCGAGTGAACATGTCATGGACATTGATAGACAAAAGTTCGTGAAACAATGTCGATGACATGAATTCATCCACAGTTCGGTGAAAACATGTTTCAGATAAAATGAGTGGCACTCATTTTCTACTAATGGTGCTCCAGAGAACTACAACGATCTCATAGATTTCTACAGACCAACTACAACATAGCTGGGATCACGTCAAGGTCTAGGTTTTGCGCTCAAAGCGTATGACCGTGGAGACGATCTATAAGCCGACAGCTTTATGCTAATAGTGTGTTAGCACCTTCATCTTGGTGGTCCGACCGACCACACGAGTCATTATCAACATTGAGGCAAAATAATGACTAGTGTGTCAAAAATATTGATGTGAAAGGACTCTTCAAGATGGGCCTTGAGAAACGATATTTCTCATCAGATTCTTATGATGTTTTGAGAAACGTCTTAAAGTTGAGGCCATCATGTCAGGGTACACTAGTCGTGTACGTCATGCTCTTCAAACATCATGCAGATGGATTTCAGTCATACCAAGGCATGGTGTAGCACCGGCTATCCAATTTGTTGGAACAAAACCAATCTTTGAGAGAGATCATAATGACTACGGGGTAGTTGAACCATGCTTCACTGACCCGAAAGGTCATGGTGAAGCGATTTAAGTCCCTTCGTTTGAGGGATGGTTTAAATGGTGTACATTGCCAAATGCAAGTACAATATGCTTTTGGATGTTGCTGTCGTGATATCCAGGATTGTGGTGGTTTTCCAGATGTCTTCGATGAGGGCGATACCCTTTACAAGTGCCTCGGATAAGGTATATGAAAAATACTCTATTGAGTAAAAACTACCTAATGTACACTATAGAAGACATTGAAGCAACACGGATTGTTGCAACTTGGCAAACACAATCCATCAACCGGTTCTTAAACGGAACCTTGGGACATGATGACGTAATCTCAGAAAGATTTAAGAACTAGTTGTTTGAGGATCACCGGATGTGATTCGGAAGTGTTCGATCACAATCATATGGAATTCACACCCGGAAGGTGTTCTTCCAACTTGTAACGTAATGATTGTGATCATGGTACACCCGTTTGATGAATACTGTACGATGAATGCTTTGTTTCCGGATGCAATCCACGATCGTTGAGATAACTCATCTCACCTAACCTAGTTAAGAGTAATGTGCTTTTGACAAGGACGTGAGCGGTAGCCAACGATACCCATTTCAGACAGAAATGAGGGGATGATGGTTGAGATAAAGATCATCAAGGTCCGAGCGTTGCCGTGTCCAGTTATGGAATTTGACGGTACTTGCGCATGCTAGACGACCGATGCCGCCTCCTTCAAAGAGGAGTGCAATCTTTGAAAGGAAAAAAAAAGTGTGCTCAGCAACCACGTCTTAGGGCCTTGGTGTCTCCCAACCCTAAGATAAAGCTAGCATGCGAGTCGCATGGGCTTAGTGGAGCTTGGTTGAGTCCAGCCAACCAATCCACAGGTGCTGAAAGAGGTATAGTGGACCTACGCGTGGTCATGAACACATGTCTGCAAACCTAGAGGACTGATGTCTGGATCTTGGATTGCACGAATTGACAATGTTTCCGAGAGGTACCACTTCGGGGACAACCCCATTGGAAGAGATTGGGTCAGAATGACTTGGGAAGTCTTGTGTGGACCAAGACAGTTTTTGCGAGGTCGCCCGGTTATTTGGTTGCAGGGACGCTCCTTGCCAAGGGGGAGGAGGCGTAACCACAACAGCTTGCTGAGCACATACCACACGGAATGTGGGAAAATTCATCGTATGTACTCTCTTCCAAACTGGCAAGACATTGTTGACAATGTTTGTCCCAAAAGGCATCGACTGTGCAAATCGATACATACATATGATGAGTCTTTGATGAAGACTCACACACACTTGTAAAGAAGGTACAAGGATTGTCCGTGGCTCATCGTCGTAAGAGCCCAGGGATCACGCGATCAACACTGGATCTTGTACGCAAATGACCATAATCTCAGTAACCACATGGGTGTGGTTGATTGTACATGAAGGTGACGCAACCGTGTTGTGGATGACAAGAGTTCACACGTTTGATCTTGGTTACGCCTCTTGTTGCATGGTTTCATAATGAAGTACGCGATGATGAAACCTCTATGAGAAAAGACGAACCGGGATGGTTCAACACAAATGGGGAGGAATGACATTTAAATGTAATTCCCAGGTTTTGGTGGCTTGAGACCGATATCTCGATGATTCAAGGTCCGAATTGTTATCTCGGGCTAGAGTCTAGTTCAACCCTAGTCCAGATTCGGTCCATATACCGGATTTAAGGCAAGAGGAGTGCCGCAATGGAAGATCCATCGCGTCCCTCCTCCTCCACTCTAGTTGGTCGCTAGGGTCCTGTTTCCACGTGGCTGTGCCACGTGGAATGATAGGGTTTTGAGGTTGCATGTTTGCAAGTATTCTCTGTGACGATCGTGTCCGTTTCGCCGTGATGCGTCTCAGCCAAAATGACTGAGGCGGCCAGTCACTCGGCTCTCTTTGGACTGACTAACCCGAGGGCTTCCGTTTTGGTCCTACAGTTGTTCGCAAAACGACCAGTGCCTTTACAATAGCCTCCGGATGGCCTCCTATCTAAGAAGAAAACCAATCAGACTTCGCCACCAAGGAATCATGTCGATTGATTAGTTAGTCATCAGGGGAGACCATTTGAGTGGATGAGAAACTACTAGGAGGCTTCCTTGCCTTGCTCTTATTGATGTGGTCACGTTGTGTTTTCATGTCAGTCATCCCCGTCCGTTTGTATAGCTTTCTGTGACCACTCGGTCGTGTCCACACTCGTGCAGATCCTAGATGCGGACCCAGCTAGCGCCGGAGTACTGAAGGGTGGTGGCTCCACCCACCAACAGCTGCCGGATAGCTGCCACAACGTCCCACGTGCTTGCTGGGGTGCTCTTTGGTTTTTCTGCAATAGCTAGAGTTTTCTCGGGGGACTAGGTCTTGAGCCCGATTTGCATGTTTTACTTTGTGTGTCCCGTGATCGGTGCTGGACCTGTGCATGTGACCGGTCTTAGCGTCGGACTCAAGATTCAGCATGTCAGACAGTGTTGCGTTTTGATGCTTGTGCACAGAGCTACAACCAAAAGAGTGGTTTTTGGTCGGTTTCAAGACAAACTGACATTGCCATGTGCGTCATGTGTCGTGCACCACGACAGGTGTCTATGCTACGTGCTTGCCAGTTGTTATTTCTCTTCGCAATACTCAGCTATTGGAGCTTATGTGACTTTGCGTGTCTCCCTAGCCTCACCCATTCTCTTTCGTGCACCTGCTTGCTTGCTAGCGTACCAGCTAACCAGACAGTGTCACCACGTTTAGCACAAGAAAGGCTAGGAAGTTTCCTAGTAGTTTCTCTTTGTATGAGAGCAGCAAGACCTCTCTCGCTGAGCTGCACCATAGAGATGCAACACTGGCAGCAATAGTGAGAGTCACCGCCACAGCCGTATCCTAGGACTCGTCGCAGCAAGTGTTGGCAGCAGAGACATCGCCGCAACGTCAGCAGCAACGGTGTCACCAAGCAACCGCCATCGCCATAGCACGTGGAGCTCCAATAGTGACAAGCTGGAACATGCATGTTGGGCAGAAACAACAGCACCGGGTAGCGGGACCACCATGTTTGGTTACGACCAGTGAAAAAACAAGGGAGAAATAGTTTGCAACAGCAGCTTGCAGCTCGCAACAGTGGCTTTTAGAAGCATTAGTGTAGAGTGGTAGTAGCAACAGTGCAGTAACGAGTAGTGGCAGCGGTCATGAGCAATAGTAGCGACAGCAGTAGCCGGGATAGCAAGAGCAACAGCGCTCTGGCAACCGCAACAATGTTACAGCTATTACAACGCTAGTAGCAACAACAATAGCAACATTGTAGCAGCGGCGGTCACAAGAAAAAGAGATCAGTAGCATTAGTGGCTACAACAGTAGCAATATTGCATAGAGACAGTCACGGCTGTTGTGCTACGTAACACTGCCGTGCATGTGTGATGAAGCGCAGGGGGAAGATGAGCTCCCCTCCTTTATTGTTTGTCAAGCGGAGTCCGCGTGACTTCCCCCAAAAAAGGGGAAGCTTCCCTAGCGTAACTTTTGCAAGCGCTTTTTACACGAACATTTTTTTCAGTGGCGTAATTTTTGCTAAGGTCACCATCTGTTGTGTTGACATGAGCATTTTGGGGTCGAGATACCATTTTGTGTGAGCATTTCAAATCCTCAAGCAACTTTGTCGGTTTCTTGTTATGACAAGCTTCACATTTTGACCCATACTGAGTGCCCCCATGGTTTCGGTCCGTGATTGAGGCAAGGGTGTGGTAGACCTCCCTTCGTCCTCCTCCTTGAACGTCATGAGCCCACGGACATAGTCACTCATCATCGATGAGCTTTGTCAGCCGTAGGATGAGATGTGCTGGTAGCACCTTCATCAGACTGACGCACTGTAAGAGATCACGGATTTAACAAGGGGCCGTTCAGGAGTCCTACAATAAACGCCAGGAGAAGCCACTTGAGTTGCATCATCTTTTCGGCAGTGTATGCATCCTATCTCACCACCTTCTTGTTGTCAGCAGAAGTCACAATGCTCAACGACGTTCATGTTTAGTGGTATTTCTCTCACTGGTGGTCTCCATGTACCTCGCTCACCATCTCTCCAGCCTCAGGTCGCCCTCCCCAAGGAGTGGCGACTGAAGGACTTTGAGATGCTTCCACCTTGCTATGATAGGGACGAGGGCTTCAAGTGCTGGAAGACCCTGTCTTGGGTGTGGGCCGACTTTGAGGGTGTCTAGGCATTCTACCACAGCCGATATCAGACACATGATGCTCACCAGGTCTAGACTGCAACAAGAGAAATGCATAGTCTTCTCTATGCCATGCTGCGGGAGACCGTGGTGTATTTTCGCCCCTTCCTTGGTGAGACGGGGATTGGGACCGGAGCAGACCCACACAAGGGCCAGGAGTTGGCCCTGACACTACTTGTGGAGACCCACGTCACGAGGGTGGCTTGCCTGTGTGAGCTTCACTCCCTTTGACAGCATCCCATTAGAGCCAGCGACTGATTACTAAAGGCGTGCCATGAGTCTTTGCATACGCCTTGGGATTGGTGGCAGGATGCAGTTGTGGACCCTTGTCACCATCATGATGGGGGCACATCTGAACCATGTGAAACTCCTCACGGGGTCTGACCGAGTGGCCATCTCCGACTTTTTCGAGTCACTTCAGCTTTTTCCTTGGGCGCATTGCTAGTTTCCCCAGGTGACATCAGGTCATGAGGCCGCAGTCGTCCATAAGCAGAGTGTGCTTGTTGCAGCAGTGACCAATACTCCTCTGATGCCTCCGTCCCAGTTCGCGAGTCCCACCTCCACCGTTTCCTCCTCATCACCCTCTACCCAGAGTGGCCAAACTCAGGCCATTACAGCATCTGCACAGGGAAAGAAGGGAAAGTAGAAATATGGTAAGGATCGGCAAAAGTAGCAACACCCAGTGAGCAACGATAGTGGATGCTCAATTCATTGCTACAACAACGGGAGTACTCACCTGCACACAGAATACCACCAACGCCACGACCGGACCAGGATTATGCGCGGCCTCTGGATGGTGCACACACAGTGGATGTCTTCGGGTGATGCCCAGAGCGTCAGTCACAACCATGACAACAACAACAGACACTGTCACTTCCCCAGACGGCAGTAGTGATCAGGACCCTGAGGATCGTATGATCGTGGAGCTTTGCCAGCTGTTGGCAATATGAACTCAGGGAGGTGTGAGTGTGTTGTCACAGTCGGGTGATCCGAAAGCACCTTTTCCTATTTTTTTTGTTGCCCGTGATGATTTTTGTGGGGGAGTTGAGATAGCTCGTGATTACGATGGACCTGGCAATGTTGACTGGTTTGACAAGGCATGTATTCTTGCTTTCCTTCATTGTTCCGAGTCCTCTACTAACATTCCAATTGAGGCAAAGTGCTCTGTGGCACGTTGCTCATTGTCGACATCAGGTCGTGATGCCAGCGGCACTTAGATATTTGACTTTGGAGTCACCCACCCCATGATCTGTGGTCGTAATGAATTCGTGGTGCTCAGTCCCGTTGCGTCAGTTTGGTCCGTTTGCACAAGGTCTTGTCAGTTACTGCCTATCCAATGTGTCTGGGTGGTGCACTTTGATGGTCTATCTAGCCTCTTGTATATTTCCAATGTGCTCTTTGTCCCTGATCTTGCACTCAACCTCTTTGTTCATGTTTGTTTCAGGATTGGTCTCTATGTTGAGCACTCCGTTGACTCTACCATTCAGACTGCTCTTGACACTCATGTATCAGTTGTCGATGACATGTATCATGTGTCTCATTCCACTTCCTTTGTCTACTCTCCTTGTCGACATGGGGGTGAGTGTGCACCCTAGAGGATCCCTAGTAGTAGTTGGTTGACACTACCAGTTTTGGTTTTTTTTGAGAGACAAAAACTTCAAAGGGTTTAAGGACAGCGGAAATCTGCTCAGTGAAAGTGGCAATAGTTTTGGCCTCAGTTGGCGTCAAGAGTGGCAATAGTTTTGAACTCTTATTCCAGTCTCACAAGCATTTGTATTCTATAGCCACTAATCTAAGCTTCTTAAAACACCAAAGGATGCTAAGCTTCCGAGCACATTCTATGGCTTCTAGAGTGTCCCTTGGTAGGCTATCCTTTTCGCCATCTAGGAAGGCATCCCTTCCCTCATGTAGATCTGCCCCTTCCTAGTTTCCCTGCTTGATTCTAGTATGTGGGAAGGTGTTCAGAAGACCAAGCAACCTCTAGATGCCTTGTGGACCAAGCTACACATTCTAGAAGGTGTGGCCCCTTCCTCGATCTTACCCTAGCCTTCTAGAAACTTAGAGAGGAAACATATAAGTTGAATTAGCTTTCTGGTGCCTATTTTCCACTTTCCTTGAGGCAGGGTAGAAACTCAACTTACGGGAAATGAACCTGAGCACTTGCCTTTAGAGGTAGACAGGATTAACAAATGAGCCACTTGGACTTGCCTTTTTGGTGTTCCCTTCCATAATCATTGCTGTCATGGGGAGGAGCACAACTTCAACAATCTCCCCCTTGCGCATCACCCATGACGGCTGCCTAAGCTCAACTTGTAACTCAAGAGGCTTGGGACAGCCTAAGCTCCATGCAAGTAGCATCATGCCTGTCCTTGGATTGCGCCTTTTTCATGGCATCAGCAAGCATGTGCTTTGTGTTGTAGTGCACGAGCACCACTCCCATGTCACCCTTTGCAATAGTGTCATGTGCAAAGTGATGCCGAACCTTAGTGTGCTTGGTCCTCCGGTGTAGCACAAGGTTCGTGGTCAAGTTGTTCATGTTGTCAACGTTGAGCGCTGTTGGATTCTTCTGTGGCACCCCAATTTCCTTGAGCAATCGCCGCAGCCATAGTACCTCCTTTGTAGCTTCTGGAAGGGCAATACACTTTGCATTGGTACTAGACAATTCCACACAGTCCTATTTCTGGCTTGAACCAGACACCGCTGCGCCACCAAGCACAGAGACATAGCGTGATATTGACTTACGGTCGTCAACATTGCCTGTCTAGTCAGCGTCAGAGAAACCAACCAACTCAAGGGAGTCAGTCCGGGCTCCCCCTCCAAACACAAGTTGTGCCTGTTTTATCACCTTCAGGTAGTGGAGGATTCTCTTAACCACTTGCTAGTGTAGCGATCCTGGATCAGCAACATAGTGGCTCACTTGTACCCCTGGCAAGGTCAGGCCACGTCACCACCATGGCGTGCATTATGCTACTGAGTGCAATCTAGTATGGTTCTTCAGCCACCTCCTCCTTGTTTGCTGTGATTGGGTCCATGCTCGAGCTCGGCTTACATATCGTTGTCATAGGCGTGCTGACGGGGTTACACTCCTCCATGTTGTAGTGGCGGAGCACCTCCTGTGCATATTTTTCTTGCCCCATTTCCAACATGCGTGCCTTATGGTCCCCCTTGGTGGCGATGCCTAGGAAGTAGTCCAGCTCGTCCATGTTTGTGATCTTGAACCGGCCACCAAGCTGTTGTTTTAGGTTCTTGAGATCCACCTCATCCGAAGACACAAGGATGAGGTCGTCCACGTAGGAGACAACAATTTGATGGAGCCTTGGTTGCTTGAGCACGTACACTCTGTGATCTGTCTCACGGTGTTTGAAGCCAAGATTACCCATGAAAGCATCCATCTTGAGGTACCACATGAGCAGAGCTTGCTTCAGTCCATAGAGCACCTTGCAAAGCCAACACACGTTCCCCTGTAGTGCATCCACCCCCTTTGGTACCTCCATGTAGACTTGCTTGTCCAGGTTGTTGTTTAGGAATATAGTTTTCATGTCCATTTGATAGATTTCGTAGTCCCGTGGCACTACCACCGATAGGATAGTACAGATGGAGGCAAACTTGGTCACTAGTGTGAAGGTCGCATTGTTGGCCACTGCTCCCCCTTTCTCTGGGTATACCTTTTTGCCTCTAGTCCTGCCTCGTACCACTCCACCTTCCTCTCCTTTGTGAGATTCTTCTAGAAGACCCGCATGGAGCCAATAATCTTCTCGCCCTCTGGTTGGTCAACTAGCTCTCAAGTGCCATTCTCCTCATGGGAGGCAAGCTCACATTTTACTTCTCCCTCCCACTCAGCCCCATCCTTCTGCTACAATGCCTCCTTAATAGATTCCTCTTGTGTGAATGAGGCTCGTGCGAACCCAATCCAATTGCCCTTATCAGCATCATACCTTTTTGTCCTTCACCGCACATGGTGACTTGCTTGAGGCTGTTGAGGTGGCTGTTGTTACTGTTGAATATGTTTGCCCCTTGTTCGGTATTGTACGACGGATCAGGAATGCTCTGCCCCTTGTGGAGGTATGACCCCTGGATTTGTTGTAGGGTGACTCAACTATGCTCTGTCTCATGTGAGATATGACCTGTGAGTACACCATGTAGGTGAGTGGTTAACTTGGCCATTTTGTTGATTTGGCCAAGTGAGAGGTCATGAGCTCAATCCTGGCTCCATGCACATCTTGGTTGTTTTAGAAGCTTCCAAGAAAGAAAGTCCATTGCTTCTGGGAAGCAACACGGCTGATCAGTCACCTTGGCACAAGGATGCTTATGTGTCAAGCCCACAACGCAAGTCTCTTGGTGATGTGGCAGGGTCAAGCCACTTCTTAGGAATGTGCTTTTGAGTTCTAGGACTGGACAGACAGCTATAAAAGGACTTGTCTTGCATGCTGATCAAT
>SZWC01001979.1:202355-230779 GCA_023375785.1 Penium margaritaceum | reverse complement strand
TGGACGGAAGAGCAAGTATCCTACACCACCGTCTCGGAGTATGTACGGAATGAAGCCATGCGTCGCAGCAGTAGTGAAGCAAACATGGCTGCCTTTGCCTCACGAAGCAGCGGTGCCTTTCGTAATACCTCCTCCTCTGGATACAAGGGAAACAACGGCACTGGTGGAAGGGGTCCAAAGCGTCAAGGAAACTGCCATAACTGTGGTAAGGCTGGACACTGGGCTCGGGAGTGCCGGGCACCCAAGAAGGAGGGAGGAGACGAGGATGAATGGCGAGGGGGACATGGTGGGAAGGATCCCACAAGCTTGATGGCCGAGTGTGCCTCCAACAAAGGGAGGGCGATACTCAGGCCAGGAGCTTACGGCCTTGACTCGGGTACAAACGAGCACACCACCTATGAGAAGAGAGACTTCATCTCTCTTGCTCCATGCAACAAAAACTTCAGAGTCGCCAACGGCAAGGTTGAGGCAGCTGAGGGGATTGGTGACAAGCTGGTCACAGTGGGTGTCAACGGTGCGGACTCCGACCTCAAGCTAGAGGGGGTAGTCTACTTGCCCTCCTTCACAGCCAACCTGCTCTCTGTCTCTAAGATAACTGACCATGGCATGATAGTTGTTTTTACAGAGAAGGAAGCAGTGATAGTCCCTACCAAGTACATCAGCATTTCCTACCCTGCCAAGAAGGTTGTTGCACAGGTCCCTCGTGTTGATGGACTCTACTTCTTACAAACCAAGACAACATCAACGGCTGAATCTTTGGCCGGGAGTGACGATGAGGAGAGCAACGATGCAGACTCTGATGACGAAGGACATGTTGGAGCAACGGAAGCAGTGGCACAGGAAGATTTGGCAACAAAACCAGACGCAAATGCAGCCACCGAGGCTGTTCATTCTAGCCAGTGCACATCGTCGGAGAACCTGTGGCACAGGCGCTTTGGGCATGTGGCTCATCGCACATTGGTACTCATGGATAAGCAGGAGCTAGTGCGTGGGATGGAGCTAGGTGATGAGGCGGAGGGAGCTGGGATCTTGTGTGAGCCATGCCTTCAAGGCAAGGCCAAGAAGAAACCTTTCAAGCGTAATGGTACGCGTGCTCTCGCACCCCTTGACCTCATCCACTCTGACGTGTGTGGTCCCTTTCGCATACCGTCCAATGGAGGCAGCAGATATTTCCTCACATGCATCGACGACAACAGCCGCAAGGTCTGGATATACTTTCTCAAAAAGAAAAGTGAGGTGAAGGAGAATCTGCAAGCCTTTGTCGCTATGGTCGAGCGACAGAGTGGAAGGAAGGTGAAGGCATTCAGGACGGACAATGGGGGGGAGTACGAAGCCTGCAGGGAGTNTGACCTCATCCACTCTGACGTGTGTGGTCCCTTTCGCATACCGTCCAATGGAGGCAGCAGATATTTCCTCACATGCATCGACGACAACAGCCGCAAGGTCTGGATATACTTTCTCAAAAAGAAAAGTGAGGTGAAGGAGAATCTGCAAGCCTTTGTCGCTATGGTCGAGCGACAGAGTGGAAGGAAGGTGAAGGCATTCAGGACGGACAATGGGGGGGAGTACGAAGCCTGCAGGGAGTGGCTCAAGGCACAGGGCATTGAACACCAGAAAACTACTCCATACTCACCTCAAAGCAAAGGCGTAGCAGAGAGGATGAATCAGACCCTCCTTGGCATGACAAGGTGCATGCTCTTTGACGCCAAGCTGCCTCCTAGGTTCTGGGCTGAAGCAGCACGCACGGCTACGTATCTTGTGAACCTCACACCTGCAGCAGCTCTGCGAAGGAGAGGCAAGAAGAAGCAGACACAGCAGCTGAAGACACCTCAAGAAGCATGGTCGGGCAAGAAGCCAGACTCCTCCCATCTCAAGGTGTTCGGTTGCACCAGCTTTGCCAAGGTCCAGGCGGGTGAGGGTCCTGGAAAGCTCGATGCAAGAGCATGAAAGTGTATTTTCATCGGCTATGACACCGCCCACAGAGCTTATAGAATGTGGGACCTAGGAGCCAAGAAGGTCATCCGCAGCAAAGACGTGGATTTCCACGAACGTTCAGTGAGTAAGGGAGAGCTTCTTGAACTTGAGAGCACTCCAAAACAGGGAGAGTGGCTCACTCTTCTTGAGGAGGGAGACGAAGCACCAGCACAATGGCATGGGCTGGGTACTACAACAGGGAGAGAAGCTGATGAAGATGACTCGGAGGAATCAGCCTCCGAGTCCGATGTATCTGATCCTCCAGACCATGAGGAGGATACCTCTCCCCCCATCGACGACAAAACAAACCTCCAGCCTCTACATCAACAGCAACAGCAAGCAGGTCCAAGGAGCAGTTCACGTCTGATAGTTCCTCGGCAGCATTACGATGCAGATAGGGGTGAATGGACAGGCTTCAACTATTCGTTCATGGTTCAAGAGGAGCCAACGTCTGTCGCAGAGGCACTCGCGCGGCCTGACAAAGCTGAGTGGGATGAAGCAATTCGCAGTGAACTCAGCTCCATCGAGGAGAATGAGACATGGGTACTGGTGGACAGACCTGCTGGCGCTCATGTTGTGGGTTCCAAGTGGGTGCTGAAAGTAAAAAGGAAACAGGATGGTAAGATAGACAAGTACAAGGCACGGGTGGTAGCAAAGGGGTTCTCTCAACGGCTTGGCGCAGAGTACGATGAGACCTTTGCTCCCGTTGTGACGTTTGCCTCCATCCGGTCAATGCTCGCCATTGCTGCTGCCAAGAACATGGAGGTCCACCAGATGGATGTCAAGACAGCCTTCCTTTACGGCAAACTTGACAAGGAGGTNTGATGGAGGTTCCAGAGGGGGTTGATGCGCCCGAGGGCAAGGTGTGCAGGCTGGTGAAGGCGCTCTATGGGCTAAAACAAGTGCCAAGACTTTGGTACCAATAGATGGATACATTCATGGCCAATGAGTCCTTCATGCACTGCGACAACGACCCTAGCATGTACGTGTATGAGAGCGACAAAGGGACTATGTTGGTCGCCTTGTACGTTGATGACCTGATTCTGTGCTCTTCTTCAACGCAGCTGCTGGACGATCTCAAGGGGCAGCTGAGTAGCATGTTCAAGATGAAGGACATGGGTCCTCTTAACTTCTACCTTCGCATTGCCATCAAGCGTGACAGAGCCGCAGGTACCATCAGCCTGAACCAGACAAAGTACATCGACTCCATCCTCAAACGATACGACATGGCAGATTGCAAGCCTGCCAGCACACCCATGAGCTCAGAGTGCAAGCTCTCCACCTCCATGTCCCCATCCAACGAAGCGGAGAAAACTGACATGCTGGGCATCCCATATCAGTCTGCAGTGGGCAGTTTGATGTATGCCATGGTCGCCACCCGGCCAGATATAGCCCATGCTGTTGGGCAGGTGAGCCGGTTTGTGGCCAATCCTGGTCCACTACACTAGCAGGCTGTGAAGCGCATCATGCGCTACCTTAAGGGGACGCGACACGTGGGACTCCGGTTTGGATGCATCGCTGGATCTGCGTCACTCCGTCTCATGTGCTACACCGACGCTGACTGGGGAGGCAATATCGACGACAGAAAATCCACCTCCGGCTTTGTGTGTGTGCTAAATGGAGGTGCTGTCAGTTGGGCGAGTCGCAAGCAGGAGTGTGTCTCTCTGTCAACAGCTGAAGCTGAGTACATTGCATTGGCTGAGGTGTGTAAAGAGGTGCAGTGGCTTCGAAGCTTGCTCTCTGAGATGAAGGCACCACAGGCAACGGCAACAATCATCAAGATTGACAACATGAGCGCGATTGACATGTCCAAGAACCCAGTTCTGTCCAGGCGCACAAAGCACATCGAGATCCGCTACCACTATGCTCGGGACTTGGTCTACAAGCAAACAGTGGAGCTGGAGTATGTCGGCACCAAGCTGAACCGGGCTGACATGCTTACAAAGCCATTGGACAAGGATCTCCACCAGGCGGGCAGGCAAGGTATCGGCATGGTCAACGCAAGTGATGAAGAATGATGATGGAAACTGACNTTGTACGACGGATCAGGAATGCTCTGCCCCTTGTGGAGGTATGACCCCTGGATTTGTTGTAGGGTGACTCAACTATGCTCTGTCTCATGTGAGATATGACCTGTGAGTACACCATGTAGGTGAGTGGTTAACTTGGCCATTTTGTTGATTTGGCCAAGTGAGAGGTCATGAGCTCGATCCTGGCTCCATGCACATCTTGGTTGTTTTAGAAGCTTCCAAGAAAGAAAGTCCATTGCTTCTGGGAAGCAACACGGCTGATCAGTCACCTTGGCACAAGGATGCTTATGTGTCAAGCCCACAGCGCAAGTCTCTTGGTGATGTGGCAGGGTCAAGCCACTTCTTAGGAATGTGCTTTTGAGTTCTAGGACTGGACAGACAGCTATAAAAGGACTTGTCTTGCATGCTGATCAATCAACCCTTGATTGATGCTCTCTTGCGTATTGACGACTTGAGCTCTTCTTGAGATGTAATGCTAAGGCGTTAGTACTCTTGAAGGTGAAGTGTATGCCTGATTAGGTTTGGGGTGCACGACACATACCTGCAAAGGAAGAAGGTGTAAAAACCTTTGTGAGCTTTTTTGGTTTCGCGGCTTCTCTGCCGGAGGTGGTTAGCTCAGTAGCTAACAGTTACTACTATCCCCTCTCTACGCCATCCTCTTCGAGTGCCTGGTCCCCCTCCATCGGAGATCTTGGATACACTGGCCAAAACCCCACCTCCTTGCCCAGCTTCAGTCCTTCCGACCTCTCACCCAAATTGGCCCGATTCAAACCTGCTCCTCACCGATCCCTTGGACAATCCTCATCGGTTGGAGCTGTTGTGAGGACGTCACCCTCATTTACGTCCTCCGGCGTCTCCTCCTCAAAGAGTGGCATCCACCCCCCCTCTTGGAGATACCTGCCTCCTTGTCCATCCAATAGCTTCTCTCATTGAACATGACATCACGACTCCACACAATCTGCTGCTTCCTTGGGTCAAAGAGCTGGTACACCTTGCTTCCACTCTCATACCCAAGGAAAATACATTGGCGGGTACGCGGGTCCGGCTTGCTCTTCCCTCCATGTTCTTACACCACCGCATGCACAACACAACCAAATCTAGGGAGATGACCCACCGCCCACTTCCTCCCTCTCCACACCTCTTTTGGTGTCTTCCACGCCTTGGTCTCCTTGTCCTTCAGTGACTTGGTCACTGTGAGATTCATGATGTCTGCCGCTGTTCGTTCCATGTCCGCCCAATACTCTTGTGCAAGGCTAGTGTTGCTCAACATGGACCACACCATGTTAAGGATTGTGCAATTTGCGCTCTCAGCGATACTGTTCTTCTATGAGGAGTGTGGATTTGTTTTCTTCCACTCAATTTCCATGCTCTTCATCCACCCAAGGCAGCCCGAATATTCGCTGCCATTGTCAATTCGGAATGCCTTCACCTTGAAATATTTTTGCCACTCATCAACAGCAACAGACTCGTGCATGCATGTGAGGACCTCACTATTACGCTTCATGGGATAGAGGTAGAGTTTGTGACTGTGGTCGTTGATGAATGCGAGGATGTAGCGAGCTCCACCGATGAAGCTATGAAGCAGTCCACACACATCTGTGTGTACAACTACCATTTTTGCCAATGCACATATCCCCTTGACCACAAACGGCTGCCGGTTTGCTTTGCTAACAATACATGGCTCGCTCATTTTCTCCTTGGTTGCATTTAGGCCGCTGATTTGGAGACCGAAAACCACCTCTCTCTTTGCCATCTCCTTTAACGTTGATGGAGAAATGTGGCAACGTTTGCAGTGCCACAGGTCCAGGATGCCTTCATCCTTCGTTGCAAGATTGGCGGCGTCAAACTCGGTCCGGCTGATGAGGATCTTGGCACGTAGCAGGTACAATTCATCCTCCCTCTTGGCGCAAGAAATCACCTTGCCTTTGCATTCCTTACAGATGACGGCCTCCTTTTTTGCAAAAAGCACTTCATATTCCTTGTCCGTTAGGCTGGAGAGCAGATTTTCCCCAAAGTTGGGCATGTGAAGCACTTCGTGGATTGTGCTTGTGATAAATTTTCCATCTACCATTGACTCAATGCGGACTTTCTCCTCACCAACGGCCACATGTTTTTCCATTGGCCACCAGCATGCGTCTCTCCGAGGCACCGTAGATGATGAATGCCACCCTGTTGCATTACGTGTGGCGGCCTCATCCAGAGTCAAGGAAAACAACCCCCTGATCATGCAAGTCGGTGGATCTATGCGCCATGAGGGCCTGCTCATCCTTCTTCCACCCCGCTACGACCGGTCTGACTTTGTCTTACTCAGTTGCGTGCATAGTATCCCTCCTTGCTGCAGTTGAAGTACTCCCCCTTATTGTCAACCCTCTTGGTACCCTGCTTGGCACCCTTCCACTTGTCGTCTCAGCCTCCACCTTGAGGACAAACGGTGTAGGCAGAGCTTGATGCCGCTGCACTCGCTCAACCACCAAGCTGCATGTACTCATTGCGGACGTTCTCAGCAACCTTTGGGTACTTCATTTTGTCGGAAGACCACCCACCAAGGACTGCAATCATGGGACCCCAACTGTCCGGCAAGGCCAGGAGGAGGATCATAGCTTACAGTTGAGAGTCAATCTCCCAACCAGTTTCCATACGCACCCCTTCAAGAGGATCAATTGGCTGCATGATCTCCATGACATTGTTCCCTTCATTGACTCGGAGGGTGACGAGCCGTTTGAAGATGAAGAGTTGATTAACGAGGTTGCTTGACTTGTAAATGAAACACAGCTTGGACCATGCTTTTGAGGCTAGGGTGCATCCTTGGATACACCCAAGTTGTGGTGAGCATAAAGCGGACACAAGAAGAGCCAATGCCTTTTTGTTGCGCTTCTTGAATGTCTCCTTCTCCTCCAGCATTGGAGATTCCGGAGAGCTATCTCTTCAACAATAACCAGCTCAAGCAGTCCCTTGTCGTCGAAGAAGACCTCAAATTGCCACCTTCATAAGGTGAAGCCTGTCCCATAGTACGACTGCTGTCTTGCTCGTTGATGGCCATGTCTTGCTGCTGGAATTGTGAACAAAAGCTGGCTGAGGACCCCTTAAAGGCGTGGGCCCATAACCCTTTGTTGGTGTGAGGGTGTCTGTGGAACTTCGAGAATCCCTAGCTGTGGCTGGTTCACATTACCAGCTGTGAGAGACTAAAACTTCGGAGGCAACTAGTTTCGAGGATGACAGAAACATGGCCAGAGAGAGTGGCAGTAGTTTTGGCCTCAATTGAATGGGAATGAACTGATACTCCAGGCTCAAAAGCATTGGCATTTCATAGCCACTTATATAAGCTTTCTAAAGCACCAAAACATACCAGATTTGAAGCTTCGTAGCAGATTCTATGGCTTATAGAGTGTCCCTTGGTAGACCATCCTTTTCCTCACCTAGGAAGGCATCCCTTCCCTCATCTAGACACTTCTTCCTCTTCCTCGATTCCTCTGCTTACTTCTGGTAGGTGGAAAGGTGTTCAGAAAACAAGGAAACCTCTAGACACCTTGTGAACCAAGCTTCCCATTCCAGAAGACATGGCCCCTTCCTGGACCTTATTCTAGCCTTCTAGAAACTTAGAGAGGAACTCTAGAAGTTGAGCTAGCTTCCTGGCACCTATTTTCCACCTCCCTTGAGGCAGGGCAGAAATTCAATTTGCAGGACTTGAACTTGGGCCTTTGCCTTTAGAGGTAAACGTCATTAATGTCTAAGCTAATTGTGCTTGCCTTCTTGGTGTTCCGTTTTTTTGCCTTTAGAGTCACTACTTTCATGGTGAGGCGCATAACTTCAACACTCCTTCCTTCGCATCTGCATGTGTGTTTGTCATTGATACTCTCTCTCCAGAGTACCAGCATTTGGTGCATTGCTGCCTTTGCCACGTGAGCTTGGACACTGTGTCCAAGTTCATTCAGACTCAGCCAGACCTCAGTCTTGACGCGGCTTCTTCCGAGAAGCCCTCCAAGACCGACTATATTCTTCTGCACCGAGGGTAAGATGCATCGCCGCAATTACCGTGACTTCACTTCCCCGCCACTGCGTCCACTTGAGTTGGTCTACTTGGACGGTAGCGAGAGCAGGCAAGGATGAGGGATAGAGTGAGAGCAAGAGCAAGCTACATGCATAAGAAGTTGGTGTGATTAATCATGCTTCACACACTATGATTTTACGCCGATGCGTAAAAAACAAAACTTGGATTTCTTGGGATGAAATGCGAGTGTTTAAACCAGAAAACTCGTGTGAACTGAAGAGTTTGGGGTAATACCCCCTTTTTTGGACACAGAACAAGGGGGCAAGGTAGAAGTGGAAATGGACCTCATGAGATTCAAAGCATCCGAGTCTTTCTGTACCGATCATTGATGACATTTTTCCCCAGAGTGACTCCGAGGGAAAAACCCCTCGAGCGAGTTCTAGACTCCATTGTGCAAACTTCAACGAGGACTTCTGTGCAGTAGCTAGATACTTGACTCATGACATTGGTATCACAACCATATGACCCTTGTGACCAAATCTGCAATGGTTCCAACGACAACAACAGAATTAAAAAACTGCCAGCAGCTGAAGTAGTAGTAGAAATACAACAGGGGACACGACATTAAAACTGAATTTTTTAAGCACCATAAAGTGAGTTCGAAATCTCTTGAGGAGCTCGACTTCATTCTTCGAACTCCTCTTTGCTTGTCCCCCTTTCCAGGGGACTAGGTGGATTTTTGTTGGACGGGGTGAGGAGTGTCCACCTCCAAGAAAATCAATTTTCAAGGTTCCCTCCTCCCTCATTCAACCTAAAACTGCTGCAGTGCCCTTCCCTAAGACAAGGGACAAACTAAGAGCACAAGAAAAAGGAGGAAGGTGAAACCTTGGGAATCATTGGAGGCCTCCCTTGGAGCACAAGGGAGACGTATCCAAGGAGGCGCAAGACGCATCAGGAGAACTCAAGAGGAGGCCCAGGAAGACCAGAAGACAAAACAGAAGACAAGAGTAGTGAGGAAGGAGCGTGTGAGGGTACAAACTATGGATTTGACTCATCCGCCCTCCCCTCCTCCTGACCTTTAGAGTAGTAATCAATTTCTTCTATTCCCCTCCCTTTTTGTTTTTGCTTGTATTCCTTGGTTTTTTAGCTTGCCTAGTGCCATGAGTCACGGCTTAGGGTGTAAGATTGAATCCACTTGATTCTGCTGGCCATGGCGGCATAGGTTGTTTTCTACCACGTGCTTGTGCCGACCGTGGTCACCTTGGAAAAGAGAAAGCTTGACTACGTGGTTATGCCGTCCGTGGTGGCCTAGAGAGTGAGAAATTAATTCTATAGTTTTCTCACCCATTGTGAGATCAAGGAAACCACAAGAGGTGACTATCCTCCAAGGTTGTGGGATGACCCTCACAAAGGTCTTGAAGTGCTAGTTGCAAGCACGATGGAATGGAAACTGTCAGATAATCCAAGACCAAGAATGAAAAGTTGGTGAAGAACTCAGCACACACCCTTTGCAGAGTCCAAATCTTGGAAGCCACTGCCGTGAGCACGGTTTTCAAAGCAACAAAAACCGTACGGCTAAATGAAATCTGCGCTAAACTCAACAACACCAAGGAGTGTGCGGAAGGCGGAAAAGTGCTCGACGAGCATGTCGACGTGTATGTGGATAACTCCCACGCGCCATAAGATACATTCAAGGAGACCCATTCAAGCACGGGCCGTAAAAAACAGTATGACGTCAATGATGGTGAAGGTGAGGAGGATCACAATCATCACCATTGTCATTTGGTGAACTTGAGCCGATCGCTTGAGAGGGGTAAAGTGCATGTCGGATCGCAAGAACCTGAAAAAAAACGAGGTTACCAATAGCTACGTAAGAAGTTCTTACAAGCACAGGGTGGACGATGTTGTAGCAAAAGCAATATGTGTAGATCATCGGAAGATCAGTGAGTTGGCTGGTGAGGCAGCGAGATGACTAAGGATCAGCACCGACGATGGAGGTGCGACACCACCTGGAGGAGTGGAGGAAGACCCCCTTCCTACAACATGACTGCCATGGGACAAACCCACGTCCACTTGAGCATCGCCGGTCAAGAAAGCTTCCTCTGAAAGGTGGGACTCCGAAAGGTGGGAGGTGCGAACACGATCCTAGCCCTCCTTTAGTATGTAAAGGTCCATAAACTGCGCAAGGCTCACGAGGCTGTCGCTGATGCATTGACGACATCAGAGTTGAAGTTTGTATTCGTCAATGTTCAAGCCTACGTTGGATAAAGAATCATAAACATCGGCCGTGACCGCTAGCTGTAGCGTCTGACTAGTCACGGGACAACTGGCCAAAACAAAAACCTTGACAAGACATTGCATATCAGAACTTAAGTGCTGATGCATCAGCAATTGTAGAGTACCATAAGTGTTGAAGCCATCACTAGTGAGAACGAGGAATTGCCTTGATGAAATCTGCGCCGATCCCAAAAACGTCCTTTGTCCACACTCTAGACAAAGGAGGTGAAGCTGACCGAATGGGTAAATTGCATGGAGCATGTTTTACGTTTCCACAAGGATCCAATCGGTCAGTAGGATGACCTTGCCAGGACGCAACTTGAAGAGAAACCTTTCAAGTACGTGATCAAGGCATGGGGTGTGTAGCAACCACACATGGAGTGGCAATCCATGATTTGAGAGAATGTTTGCGGTATCATGGGCAAGATGTACATCTCGCGCAAGGAGGCACAACGTGCTTTCAATAAGCTGAAGGACTTCAAGCAAATAGCTGGCTTGAGTCCTTCTTGAGTGAGGTTACCACACTTGTGGAGGAAGGAAAAAGCTTCACAGAGGGCAATGGAACCTAGACCTTCATGTATTCTGAGTGCTTGTTGCTCGAGTACTTGCGTGATGGTTGTGCCAGTGAGAAAAAAGGAAAAGACCACGACGACAATGGGCCAGGCTTGGTCAAGGCAGAGCACATTGTGCGATTACATGAGAAAAGTGTATTTGGGGAACTCCAAGCAGTACTCGGATGCACGGCATGGCCGTGACATGCGCATGGATGCTACAGGGGGTAGAGGGACAGCCACGTAGTAGGGCGGGGTCAAAGGCATGCAACATGTACATCCTGTAGTCAAGAAGAGTGGTGGGCACAAGGCCCCCAACAACAAGTGCGGTTGTGATAATGACAAGATGCAGGCAGCGCGTGAGTGTCGCAATATTGTCTCTCGCATTGGATTTTCCCCCAATTGTATACATCTTGGCCGATTTGGGGCTTAGTGTTCTGAGGCTACTAATGGTGGACAAGAGGCCACGGCGTTGGCTCCAGGTGCAGCAGCTCATGGGGATGGTACAACAGGAGGCCGTGGAGAGGGCCATGGACCAAGTCGTGGCCGCTGCGATGGGCCCAACCGTGGAGACAAAGAAGGCCATGGCGCATGTTTCTTCCCACCCCTGAGTAATGTTCATGGAGGTCACTCAAGGATACAATTTTGATCATGAGTGTGGGTTCATAATTTCAGAGGAGGATGTTAGAATAAAACTTTCTTTTATGATTTAACATTTCTCTTTTGTTTTCTTTTCTCTTTTAAAACCTCATTCTACACTTGCTCACATTGCCAACTAAATCTTGTATCTCCTGAAGAGGTTTTGGGGAGACACCAACCATTGTGCAAGAATTGTGTGACATAGTGATTGAAGCAAACACCTTGAAAACGATGAGCTCAATCACATTTGAGATACCTTTGGTTGACAATTTTGACCCAGTCAAATTGAAAGACTAGAGGGTGCTTGCCAAGTTTACACAAAGTCACAAGATGTGGAATCGAGTGGATGAATCATGGAAGTTGTAGTGCCCTCCGTACAGATTCTCTGTTTACCAAGAATAGAGCTTGCCGTCATCGCACCTGTTCACTGCAAAGAGTGGAGGCAACATGACGATGTAGTTAGAAAGACACCTGGTTGGAGATCTTGTGAATGTGCTACCTGACATTGGAAGGGATGCCTCTTTTGTTATCCTTGAATTGATCTGACAGGAGTTCTTGAAGTACAAACCATTGATTGGTGCATTTGTCGCTGATGATAACCAAACAGAACCTGTGATCGGTACCTGCAAAGTGAATTTTGTCATTTAAGGGTACACAAAGAGCGTTATGTTTAAGGTACTCGACCTTCTTAACCCGTTGAACATATTGCTAGGTGATCCCTGGCTCCAGAAAAACAAGGCTCTTATGTGCTTTGAATCAAAGTGCTTAATCCTACGTGAGGGGCAACTTTGCTTCACATTGATTCCAACTATGAAATTGTCACTCACCCGACTTAAAGTCCATGTCAGCTTGTCTGCAATGCCCTTCAAGAAACACATTCGACAAGGTTTTTGGTACTTCTTGGTTGTGCTGCTGAAAATGGAGGACAACGTGAAGGAAAACACATCACAAGAGATCATATCTCTATTGTTGGAGCTCTTTGAGGTATTCCAAAACCCACTGGCTAGGCTTCGACAAGATGGAGACATGGGCCACACAATTTCCTTGCAACTGGAGGTGACTACTCAACTGAGACCCATGTATCTCCATAGTCCGATAGAAAGGTGAGATGCAAAACGCCAAACCAGAGAGTACCTACAAATGGGTAGATCAAGTTGAGTCACTCACCGTACGGTGCACCAATCCTTTTTTTGAATAAAAAGGTCAGTGGTTTACTCTTCTTTGTGGACTATTGGGTGTGAAACAAGTTGAAGATGAAAAATTGATCCCTCTTACCGTGCAATGAGGGTTTTTTGGACCAACTATAAGGGGTAAAAGTATTTTCGTCCTTGTATTTATCTCAATGGTACCATCCCAAACGCATCACGGAAGATGATGTGTCCAAAATGGTGTTTCCAATTTAATTGGGACATTTATTGTTCTGGGTTTTGTGCTTTAGGCTACCAAACACCCTCGTAACCTTCAAAGGAGAAATGAACCGAACATTTGCCAAGAAACTTGGTTGATTTGTCTTGGTTTACCTGGAAAATGTCCTGGTTTTCTCTAAATACATAAAAGAGCACATAGAAAATTTGTGTAAATTCTTCGAGATCTTTTGGGAACAAACTTTCTTCGTAAAATTGAGCAAGTGCAAGTTTGCTCAAGACGAGCTCCAACACCTCAGACACATAGTTGGCAAGGTTGGTAGTGTCAACCCACAAAAGGTCCAAGCCATGGTGGATTGGCAGCACCCAGAAAATGTCAGATAGATTAGGTCTTTCCTCGATCTTACAAAAGTACATTTGACGGTTAAATCAAGGGTATATGACCCTGGTAGCTACATTGACCGGGCTCACGCGCAAAGACGTACATGAAAATTGACATCAGATTGCGAGAAATCTTTTCTCATAGTGAAAGAGATTCTATCCACACTACTCATCTTAGCTCTTTCGGATCCATTGCAACCATGGGAGATGCACTATGATGCATCAGTAGTTGATCTTACAACAATCCTGCTAGCATTTGTGTGATGCAAGATAATCACCTTGTTGCGTATGAAAGTAAGAAACTCATCCTCATGAAGATGCGGTACACGACTAGGGATCAATAGCTCCTTGGTTTGGGACACGCTTTCAAGACGTGACATTTCTACTTCAAGGATGCTGAGGGGGTCATGACGGTCACGATGGACCATAATCAAAACAAGTCCGACAAAGTGGAACTTGCCGTCCACTCCTATTACTTGAACTAGAAGAAGATATCATCCTCAAAATCACGGTTGCACACTGAGTAGTTCATAGGAATCAATTCCTTGCACTCTTTCCTAAGTACCTGGTCACTTTTGCTCGAGGAGCTAACTCCTGAGGCTTAGACCAGCTAATGCTTTTTCGTGTCTGTCTTTGGTGGACAACTCTGTGAGGAGTGTAAAAGGTTAGAAATGTAGTAAATCACATGCAACTGACAGGTACCTATAGTCTTAGATTCAACCTCTAGCGTAGGCATGCAGTGGCTCCGAGGATGAGCCACTTTGAGGGCAATCTGGATTGCATCATCCCCTCTGCCCTCATGGTGCTTTCTATGACCACCAAGTGGAACCAGCCAAGAGGAAGGACCTTGGAATGTTCTGATATGTCTCTCAAAACATTCTTCTCCCTCTTTTAGTCACAAAGAAGATTAGTCCCTAGCCCGGGATTTGACCGAGTGACCTCTCTCTCTCTCCAGAGACTAACTCTGGAACGTCTAAGCCACAAGGAGTTGGCAAAGGTAGTGTTTGCTGGCTATACTATCCAGTTTAGACCAAGGGGACTTGCTCCAAAGGAGAAGTGCATATCTTGTCTATCTCGACTAGACTTAGGGGACTTAATCCAAGGGAGTAGTGCATGCCTAGTCTGTCCTATGCCTGTCCAAATATCACATATGGACGAGGGTCGTATCAAATAAACAAACTCTCCATTACACCTCTGTCCATTTGCTGTGAGATATCTTCTCTCTTGATCTCTCTTGGCCTTATTCTTCATTGAATACGTTCACCATACCAGTCCCTTGGGTTCCTCTAGAATGCAATTTGCTATCAAGCGCCTTGGTCATACAATCTGCAAGAATTTTCTTGGTCTCAACGTATTCCAGGTCCACAATCTACTTTGCGACCAGGTCGCGTGAGTAGTGGTATCTGATGTTGATGGGCTTGTTTTGCCGGGAGATGACGTCATCTTGTGCCATTTTCATGGCATTCTTGTTGTCGATCCGGACCACCGTTGCTTCTGTCTGTGGCAATTGCATCTCAGCAAGCAAGATGCGTAGCCACTCTGTCTCCTTGCTTGCTTTTGACTGAGCAATGTACTCTTCCTCAGTGGTAGAGAGGGAGACACAGTCCTACTTTGTGTTTTCTCAAGAGACTGTACCAGCATTCAAGAGGCACACAAAGCCTGAGGAGGAATTTCTGTCATCGATTCTTCCTCCCTAGTCGGCCTCGGTGTAGCACAAAAGGCGCATCGGGTCAAATACTTCTTGGCCTCCAAACTGGAGTCCCATGTGTCGTGTCTTCTGTAGATAGTGCATGATGCACTTCACTGCTGTGGCCTTGGATTGACCACAAACATGCTGACCTGTCCCATAGCATAGAAAATGTCTGGGTGTGTTCCTACCATGGCATACATGAGGTTTCCAACAGCAGACTGGTAGGGAATGTTATCCATCTCACGTCGTTCTGCTTTCGTGCTGGGGCTCATGGAGGAGGAAAGCTTGCAGTCTGTTGTCATGGGTATGTTGATGGGTTTGCAGTCCTCCATGTTGTAACGCTTGAGGACCTCCATGATGTACTTGGTCTGGTTCAATTCGATGGTACCTGCTGCTTGGTTGCGGTGGACGGCCTTCTCGAGATAGAACTCTCGAGGACCCATGTCTTTCATCTTGAACGTGCGGCTGAGATCTCACTTTAGCTTGTTCAATAACTTGAAAGACAAAAAACACATGATCAGGTCATCCACGTACAATGCAACCAGCATCAAGCCTTGCTCATCCTCCCACACATACACACTAGGGTCGTTCTGGCGGTGCGTGAAGGTGAGCCCGGCCATGAAGCTTTCCATTTCCTTGTACCACATCCTTGGGGCCTGTTTTAGCCTGTAGAGCACTTTCACTAGTTTGCAAACCTTGCCCTCTGGAGCTTTCACTCCCTCACGCACATCCATGAGCATTTCTTTATCAGGATTCCCGTAGAGGAAAGCTGTCTTAACATCCATCTGGTGAACCAGATCCAGATCTTTTGCAGGAGCGATGTCCAACATGGATCTGATGGAGGCAAATGTGACAACGGGTGCAAAGGTCTCTTCGTACTCTGAGCGTGTGCGCTAGAAGAATCTCTTTGCCACAAGTCTTGCCTTGTACTTGTCTATAGAACTATCGTGCTTGAAATTCTTCCGGAGTACCCACTTCAACCCCACCACGTGGGCATTTGGGGGCTTGTCCACGGGAACCTGTGTTCCGTTCTATTCAATGGACGTAAGTTTTCTATCCAGTGCCTCCTTGCACTTGGCCGCATCTGGCATGTCCATTGCCTCCACTACAGTCACAAGCTCTCCCTGAGCCAGACATGGCCAGCTGAGTCCGGTTCATTCGGCACCCTCAGCATCACACGTAGGCAAAGGTTTCTTCTAGTGCGTGCTGCGCCGGAGTGTTGCTGGTGGTGCTTCAAGGCTAAGCTGCTTCTATTGCTCTTGTTTGTGTAATGCTTGTGGTGCTGACAATCCGTTGCTTGAGGAAGAGCCACCGGCCTCAGAGTTTGACTCGTGGGCCTCGGACGACTCAGACTCAGTGTTAGAGTCCGTCGCTGTGTCAGCCTGCATAGCCACTCTTCCTGCCACACCATCATCCTGCTTTACTGGCACCATCTGCTAGTTATCAGGTGCCTGATCACCTGACTCAAGCAAAAGAACCCACTCTAATGATTTTGGAACATGGACAGGATCCAACGGCTCTCCCTTTCTGAGAGTCCTCTTATCAAACTCGACGTCTTGGCTTTTGATGAGCTTTCCAGCCGCTTGGTCCAGCCTGTACGCCTTGTGCGCAATGTCATATTGGACCATAAAAAACTTGCAAGGACGTGCATCCAGCTTTCCGCTTCCTTCTCCTGCTTGGATCTTTGCCCAGGCTTTGCAGCCATAAAACCTTAAGTGTGAGGCGTCTGGCTTCTTCCCTTACCAAGCCTCATATGGTGTCCTAAGCTGCTTCTCTTGGTGCTTCTTGCCACGTCTTCCAAGTGCGGCTGTTGCAGTAAGATTCACAAGGTAGCAAGCAGTTTTTGTAGCTTTAGCCCAAAAGCAAGGTGGGAGTTTGGCATCAAAGAGCATGCTTCGTGTCATGCCGAGGATATTGTGCTTCATTCGCTCAGCAACGCCATTGCTCTAGGGGGTGTAGGGCGTGGTGGTCTAATGGTTGATGCCATGCTGGCTCAACCAGCCCTTGCATGCCTCATACTCACCACAGTTTTCTGTGCGTAGTGCCTTGACCTTCTTACTCGTTTTCCACTCTACCATGGAAACAAAGTCGTACAGCTTCTCCTTGATCTCTCCCTTTGGCTTGAGGAAGTACATCCACATCTTGCAAGTGTGGTCATGAATGAAGGTCAGGAAATGCTTGCTGCCACCGTTGAAGGAGTGCGGAATGGTCTGTACATATCAGAGTGAATCAGGTCCAAGACTGCTGTGGCAAGTTGCCCATTACGCTCAAAGGGATTTCTTTTTGCCTTGCCTTGGAGGCATGACTCACATAGATTCCTGCACTTTCTCTCATCCCTGGCCTTGCATCCCTCCATCCCATGAACCAATTCATGCTGCTGCATAGCTTGCAGAATGTTGTCAGCCACATGGCCAAAGCGCCTGTGCCACAGCTCAACATCTGTGTCTTTGGTGGAGTAAGCCGCCATGGTGACGACCTGTGGTGCAATATCAGGCTTTGGAGACTTGGGCTCTTCAACAGCCACATATCCCTTGTCTCTAGTCTCAAGAGGCTTGGTTTGCAGCACATAGAGCACATCAAATCATGCGACCTGTGCAACAAGGCTCTCCTTGGGATAGGAGATCTTGATGTCCTCGCTCTTGAAAATCACGGCCTCTTCCTCCGTAAAGACGACCGTCATGTCGTGGTCCGTGATCTTGGACACCGACAAGAGGTTTGCAGCAAAAGATGGCATGTAGACGACGTCCTCCAGCTTCAAGTCTTTCTCACCGCCATTTTCATTGATGCTAATGAACTTGTTTCCATTGCCTTGTGCATGGACAAGGGTGCCGTTAACACTCTTGAACCAACGTTGGGTATCCTGAATGGAGATGAACCCATCCTTCTCCCTTAAAGAGTGGTGGTTCGTACTATATTCAAGCCCGTGGGCTTCACGCTTGAGTATTGTTGAACCCTTGGTTGTCGGTATGCTCTCAGCCATCATATTTGTCAACTCTTTCTTACCCTTTCTTTTGCCCTCATTCTTACCACCATTGCCTCCGTCTTCCTTCTTAGGAGCCCTACACTCCCGTGCCCAGCGCCCAGGCTTGCCACAGTGATGGCACTTCCCAGGACGCTTTATACCCTTTCCACCACCACTATTGCCTCTTCCTCCTCCGCCACTTCTTTTGTTACAACTCTGACCAGAAGAGGAGTTACGCCATGCCCACCGTGCCATGGCCACTGTACTATGCAGCATAGGCCAAAATGTTAGCCCCACTGCCACTGTGACACATGGCCTCGTTAGGCACGCACTTGAACACTTCCTCATACGTCAAATCCTCCTCCTTCCAACTGCCAAAGACGGTGATCAAAGGACCCCAGCTTTCAGGTAGCGCCATGAGGAGGATCATGGCTTGCATGTTGGTGTCAATATCCCAGTTCATTTTGGTCACTTGTTGCAGCAGTCCTTCAAACTACAGTATGAAGTCCTGAATCGACTCTCCCTCACTCACCCTGATCAAAATCAAAGTTTGAAGGATGAAGAGGCCATTTGCAAGAGCCGTTCATTGGTGTACACGTACAAGATTTTCATAAGCCTTTGACGCATGTGTGATGCCATAGAGATGGACATGCTATGACTCATGCGCTGATGTCACAAGAATTGCAAGCGCCATGTCGTTTTTGGTGCTCCATGCTGCATACCCAACGTCAGTTTTTAGAGGTTCAACGTCTTCTCCAAAGAACATCTTCAATAAGCCACACACCCTCATGACAATGTCAATTTGCCATTGCCCTGTGAGCTTTGACATGCCACCGTTGACTTGCTAAAGTCTGAGCATTGTGGGTGTTGTCATACTTCTTCTCTGCTTCGTTGAGACCGATGTAGGCTGATTTAGGCTGTTATCTGCTACCAGTTTAGAAGGTGGAGATCCGTTGCTTACCCCTCGGCCGTTGATCACCTGCAAACAGAGAAGAATGCACTCTAGCAAACCCAGGGTTGTGCCTCCAAGGGCAGATCTTGTCCTGGTTAGGGCCCAAGGGTCATACCTAGAAGGGCAGAGCTTGTCCTTGGCCCTTGTTAGCAAAGTGCCAGCACCCGCCATTGGAGCTGATGGAGCAGATAGAGCAGATGGAGCTCATGGAGATGATGCACGCAGAAAAAAAAAAGAGGACGAGAGATTGCGCAGAAGCGTGCCTCACAACTTATCAGTGTGGGTCCATCACCCTTTGTCAACCGGCCTAAGGCAACGGAATAGAAAACAAGGCCGCCACAATGGCGCTTGTCGTCCGCTCATAGCATTTCAACTAGGAGGAGATATCACCCCCAGAATCACGGTTCCACACTGAGCTGTTCATAGGAATCAATTCCTTGCACTTTGTCCTAAGAACCTGGTCACTTTCGCGTAGGGCGCTAACTCCTGGGGCTTAGACCAACCAATGATTCTTTAGGGTACGTTTGGCCTTGGCCCAAAAATGGGATCCGACTGGGAAAATGGAGCCGCGCACAGATTTCTGTCCAGAGACGGATTCCGAGTCAGATTTCTCGCATGTCCAAGTCGACTAGTCATTGCAGATGATGACGCGCATTTGGGCAGTGGCTAAAAAATCCAAGCAAGAACTAGTTGGCGCCGACGTGGACTTGAGAGGGGAACCTTGCCTCATACTCTAGTCATGTACATCACCGACCACATATCCTGACGTGCGAAGCATTGCTTAGAACACATCGTACAATGATGTCGTATGAACTCATGAAATGATATCAACATTACGATCAAACTCAAGGTTTGCACGAGCTCTTCAATGAAAAGCACAAAAAAATGCCTTTGCGCTGCCGGCGAAGGAAATCAAGGGCTAAAATCAGTATTGTTTCCTTCTTTGACGTTATCCACCAATTTCTGAACACTCGATGCACTTTCTCCTGGTACTTAAACAAAATACAATTTTTAGCGGTGGACGGCAAGGGCAACCTGCCCGTTCGCTGACTCCCACCTCTCATCGGCTCGCCCAGCTCTCCCTGCCTTGCAAGTCGACACACAAAGGGGGGCACTATTGTGACTGGAACTTGGTTCAGCGTTGTCTTTTCAAGCGAATCAAAGCTTCATGGCAACTACACCGCTAACCCCTTTCTTGCGTGATGTTGCTGTTTGGTGGCTTCAAGCCATCTGTGCCATCATTCCAATACTGGCACTTGAATCACAGAAGAAGGTTGCACGCAACGAGCGGAGAAGGGGTGCAGTTTGAACCAAGATCCTTGTCCATGACAGTGACACACAGTTCAGGGGGCTATGTAGAATGGAGAAAGGCACATTCTTCAAGTTAAGTGAAGAGCTAACCCGGCATCAAATTCTATCTTTTACTGGGCATGGCGTTTCAGTTTCCCACAAACTCCTAATCCTCCTCCACGTTGTGGGGCAAGCAGACACCAACCGCTCAATCCAGAGAATCTTCCAGCACTGTGGGGAAACCCTTCATCGCCACTTCTATGGAGTACTGAAAGCCATTCTTGCGCTTAAGAGAGACTACATCAAGCTTCCAACTCTACGTGACAGCGTGCGGTGGGCCCTTGATGACAGGAAGAATGGTCTTGCCTTTTTGGGCTGCCTTGGGGCTATTGACGGGACCCACGTTGGTGCCGTCCTACCAGAGTGTGAGCAGACCAGATATAGAGATCGAAAAGCTATGATATCACAAAATTTTATGGGAGTGGTTGGCCTTGATGGTCGTTTTGTTCATGTGCTAGCGGGTTGGGAAGGCTCAGTACATGACGCAAAGGTGTATTGGGACTCTCACGACAAAGGATTTACAATCCCAGAGGGAGGATACAATCTTGTTGATTTGGGATACCCTTTCACCAAAGGCTTGTTGACGCCCTATCGTAACACAAGGTATCATTTGAAGGAGTGGCGGAGAGGTGACTGGAGGCCTCAAAACCCACAAGAATTATTCAACAAAAGGCATAGCAGCAAGAGATATATCGTGGAACGGGCCTTTGGTTGTTTGAAAGGTAAGTGGTGGATTTTGAAGTGCATGGCTTGCTTCCCTTTCAGAGTCCAACGGGATATTAATTTGGCTTGCACTGTGCTCCACAATTACCTCATGGAGCATGATGGACTGACCTTGGGGCCATTGCCAATCCAAAGATTGGATGAGTCATCTCATACGACCCAAAACACGCCCATACAAGGCCTTACAATGCGCGAGAGAAACACCTTGGAGGATTTTCGTTGGGGGATAGCTAGGTCTCTGTTCAATGCTTGGGAGAACCGACCGTATGATGCACCGGATCACTTTGTACCTCAAGATTGATGCTTAATATTTTACATCTCTCATATCTCTCTCTGTCTCTTCTCTCTCTCTCTCTCTCTCTCTCTCTCTCTCTCTCTCTCTCTCTCTCTATCTCTCTCTCTCTCTCTCTCTCTCTCTCTCCCCTGCTATCTCTCTCTCTCTCTCTCTCTCTCTCTCTCTCCCTCTCTCTCTCTCTCTCTCTCTCTCTCTCTCTATACATATATATAAATGCATACATATACATATCTCCCCCTCTCTTTCTGTTTCTACCTCTCCCTCTCTCTCTCTCCATGGTTCATACCATTCCATGGTCCTTTGAAGATAATTTTGGCACCATCAGTTGGAACTGTGGTTTAGGGCATAGGAAATTATATTGGCATCGTGAGTTGTAGCTGTTGTACATGTCCAGTTTATCATTTCATATGAGACATTCCTGTAAATTGCAAGCAAAAAACAACATGACAACGGTGTACATGAGAACAGGTAATGTGTCATGACATTGTCATGGTTTTGTGAACATTATTTTGACACCATCAATTGGAGTTGGTGTACCTAACCACTTCATCATCATGTGTTACAAATTGAGCGAAAGTAAAGGCCAAGAAATCAGATGCATAATAGTTAAAAAGAAAAGAGTAAAGAACCACCAACATTTTTTTGGGGGAATATGTTATGTTGCAAATCCTCACTCCATATGGTTAGTAGTACCACTACGCTCCTTGAACTTCATCTCTAGCCACTGTGATGCTGCAGATTCACGAAGTGCAACATACTTTCTAGCATCCTTCTCGTTGTCATAAAACAAATCAATGACCATAAAAACCTTGTCATTATCCACCTCAGCCTCCTGTAGCTTAGCCATTGCAATGTCCGCTACAGACTTGTCCTCTTGGCGGAGTTGGATGGACTTGGCGATTACATGACCAATGAATGCAATGTCCCCAAGAGAGGTTGCGACAGATGGACCCTTTCTGGTACGTTGGCGCTTGGCGGACACCTTTGCCTTCTCCACACAACGAGTGGTCACTTCCTGCGAAAGTGGGGAGGAGCATAGAAAGTCAAAGTAGGAAGGAGTTTGGATAGGATTTCAGCCATGCATATGCAACAGGAACACAGATTGTACACGCCCAACATTGAATGCGTCGGTAAATACAATGTGATGCTCTTGTTTAGCACAATGCTCACCTCAGCAAGGATGCAAAGCACATTGGAATGTGTGCCGGGTGGTGCCGTTGACTGAATGTGGGGTTTGTCTTCCGGCTGGCTCGTTGCAACACACTCGTCCGCATCGTCCTCATTTCCAGTAGACAAACCAGTGTCAAGGGCCGACAACAAGTTGCCACCTGCGTCAGGGTCCTCATCTTTGTTGAGAGGTTGCACACGTGGTACCTCTTCAGGTTTGGCGCTCTTCGAACCTGAAGGACTATCCTCCATAGTTGTGGCAACTGCAAGGTCGCCCTTGGCCATCGTTCCGTCGAAGAACACTTGGCAAAAGGGCAGCAGATCCCACCCTGCTGCAAAATCTGCATCACACTTGTGCTTTGCAAGGTGGGCCTGGAAGGCCTCGGACTCCGGGTCCACGCGATCTGTTCTGGGAATCCAGCCCATACCCATTGCTTTGGCCTTGATCTCCAAGTACCGAGTGTACTTTGCCTTGATTTTTGCACGGCGATCTAGCAGCTGCTTGGAGGTGTGGTTGACACCAAACTTCAGGTTTAAGCTATCCACCACCTTCTTCCACACCGGTGGCTTCAACCTGTTGTTGTCAGCATGGAATTCCTTACTAGTAACCACATCACTGAGTAGCTGCATGAGGTACTTGTCCATCTCGTGAGGGGGGATTTTCTTGGGAGGATCAGCCATGGCGACAACCGCGGACGAGTGGGAAAAGACGTCAACGGAGATAGCGTGCAGAGTGATAGTTCGTCGGATTGAAAGGTGCTGTACGTAGAGTGCAGTGGGAGAGGATGCCTTGCAAGGCAGAGTCCTCGGAAGTCTTGTTGCAAGGTTTCTGTTTTCAAGTTTGGAGGGGTCTTGTTTTGAAAAATCTTTTGCTATTAATCAAATGGAAAGTGGAAACACAGTTAGCGATGTCTTTCTGTTCAAACATGCTGCAGATAACTAAGGTGGGACAACGCGATGGGAAAATAGAAGTATTTGGTAGGGCGAATGCAATGTCTCTGGATCCCGAGCGAGTGCGAGAAGATTCTCGATGCTTTTTTTGACAGAAGATGGAAGTTCTGTGGCGTGGCATCTTTGTCATCCCGTTTACACGTGCTCTGTCGTGGGAGAATACAGAACGAATGTTTTTCTACCCAACCCTTTGTGGTAGAGAGAAGCTTCGACATGGCTTCAAGATGGACGGATCCGAGTCCGCGGGAGAGAGACATCACTTTTGGTGATTTCGAGAACAAATAGGCGGCAAGTAGGATTCCGTCTTCAAAAGTGAAATCCGACTGCCTCACACGGATCCGTCCATGTAGTCGACCGAGGCCAAACATACCCTTAGTGTCAGCCTTTGGTGGACAACCCTATGAGGAGTCTCAAAAGTAAGAACAGTAATGAATCACAGGTAACTGACAGGTACTAATAGTCCTAGAGCCCGCCTCTAGCCAAGGCGCGCAGTGGCTCCCTGGATGAGCCACTTTGGGGGCGATCTTGATTGCATCATCCCCTCCGCCTACATGGTGCTCTCTGTGACTGCCAAATGGAGCCAGCCACCAGGAAGGACCTTGGAATGTTCTGAGATGTCTCTCAAAACCTTCCTGTCCCCCTTTTGGTCATAAAGAAAACTAGTCATTAGGCTTGGATTCGACCCAGCAACTTCACACTCCGGATATAAACTCGGGAATGTCTAAGCCACAAGGAGTTGTCTAAGGTAGTGTTTTCTGGCTATACTATCCAGTTTAGACCAAGGGGACTTGCTCCAAAGGAGCAGTGCATGCCTTGTCTATCTGGACCCGATTTAGGGGACTTATTCCAAGGGAGGAGTGCATGCCTAGTCTGTCCTGTGCCTGTCCAAATATCAGCTATGGACAAGGGGCATATGAGATCAACAAATCTATTGGGGTTTTCCCAAACACAACCGAACCTATGAAGACGACAGGCATGTTGGAGGAGATACCTGAGCCAATTCTTGTTTATCAAGGAACATTGGCCAGGACGCATCAACATAGCAAATACACTAAGCCGAAAGCCTTTGGAAATCAAAGCAACCACAGAAGTCGGTGGGTGTTTTATGGTTATTGTGATAGCTATAGTGAAAACACCACATCCCCTACACCTCTGGAACAACCACCTTGAGAGATAATGTACTATAATTGTTTTGTAAACATGATCTTGATGGGTTATTGTATGGATTCTTGGTTTCAAGACTTTCTAAATCTCTTTGAGTATGAATTCGTGAAGGCCACAAGAATGTGTTGGCATGGAGAACAAGCTGTTGTACCGGAATCTAGGGACTTTTAAGGAAATAATATCTCCCAGTTCCATGAACCGCCGGTCGCAAGTCATGTGCAATCTCAAAATACCGAACAAGCTTTCTCACAACACTCTTGGTGGCTAGGATGGAGTGTTGATTTCTACAAGTATTGCATGACATACAACCCATGTATTCACATTAAGGCCACAAAAAAAAGCCCGTTGCGCTCCTCCAACAGCCTCCTATCCCTCAAACCCCATGCAAGTGCACCAACATGGACTTTGTTAGCAGTCTTCCGGACATGGCTCCTGGGCACGATGTAATACTAGTGGTTGGGGATCTTTTCACGAAGATGACACATTTTATTCCTACAACCACTAACATGAACACAGACGAGACCACTCATCTCTTCTTCGAGAGTGTCATGAAGAACCACAGTTTGCCATCGTGCATTGTCTCCAATCAAGATACAAGATTTGTTGATAACTTCTAGCAAAAGATACACGAGCATTTTGATAGCAAGTCTATAATGTTGACAATATTTCACCTTGAAGCTATCAAATAGAAGGAGCACATTAATCACACTCTAGAATAGATTCTCCGCATGTACATGGACCCTGCCATGAAAGACTAGGAAAAATTCCCAACACCAACAGATTTTGTGGTGAATAACTCAGTAAACGATTCCCCTTGATTCAAACTATTCGTGTTAAATAGTGGTTGACATCTAGTGATGTCCTCTTTGTGGGATTGGTGAAGTGTGGGAGTATAGAAGGACAGGTTCTTTTTTCTCAAGCCTTTTATGAGCGCATAGACTACTTGTTAATGGAGGAAAAGTGTCACCTTCAAGAAGCGCAGCACTGACAAGAGGCATATGTCAAGAAGATTCACCGTGAGATTTGTTTGACATGAGCAACGAGGTGTTGCTTAGCACTAAGTACCTTTGGCTGATTTTGCCAACGATGCAAAATCTTCTACCGAAGTGAATTGGGCCATTTCCCATCGTTGCATGCATCGGATGAGTGGCATACAAATTGTTACTTTCGGCGAGTATGCAGATACATATCATGTTTCATGTTAACCTGTTGGCTCCATACACACCAGAAGGAACCATTCAGCCACCACTAGCAGTCTGTTCTACCCATGGCCTATAGAAGGTCCTTCATCTACTCCAGCACAAAGAGTGTACACTCTAGTTGTGGGGTTTTTGGGAATACCTTGTTCATTGGACGAGTTGTGGAACTGGAAATAACTCATAGGAGTCCAAAGCTCGCTTGCCCACGGGGGTGGTGAAAGTATTAGAGCAAGCAGATAGCTCACACAGATTGATGCGTGGTAGAGGGACACCACCTCAATTTGGCAATAGTGAGAAAAAATTGCGCTAGGCGGCATTCATGGACAGCGACCATAGGAGGTTGGGGACATCCGCCATGGTTGTTGCGCTCATGCTCAAGCCTAAAGGGGAGAGACCACTCACCATGCTGACCGACAAGTTGTAGATTAGGTCTATGTTCCCTGCATGTGTCCATGCCTAGCTAGTGACTGAAATTGATAAATTTCTTTCACAATATTGAAAACTCACTATTTGGCACTCCTACTTCTTGGTCATGAACCGGGATGATTCATGATGAATGGGGAGGAATCAGTGGAAGGGCCGGTTTGGCCCTCCCACCTCGCAATAGCGAGGGGGTGGTGTGCAACTATCCCTTGCTATTGCAAGGGCTAGCCAGTAGCCAGCCACACGCTGGCCGCCGGCCGGCCGGCTGGGTGGCCGCCGGCCGGTTAGGAGACCGAATGGCCACCCTCCAAGGAGCCACCAGCCGCCAATTGAGCTGGTGGCTCGATCGGTGGCTGATAGGCCACGAGGGCCTAAAGGGCGAGGCTTTTGGCCTCATGCCCTTGCCCTTAAGTGCCTTCCTTGCTAGTGAGAGCAAGAAATGATGAGGGACAGAGTGAGAGTGAGAGCAAGCTACACGTGAGAGAAGTCGACACAGAATTGTTGGTCGTGCCTTGCACGCGATGATTTTGCACTCACATGTAACAAAAAAAACTCAATTTTGTTTAGAACGAGCTCCGAGTTTATAAACCGGAAAAATTGTGCAAACTCACAAGTTCAGAATAATACCCTCCTTGGTTTAGACCCAGAATGAGTGGGCGAGGAAAAAAAAAATGGGCCTCTGGAGACTTAAAAGATTTGAGTCTTCCTGCATGGGTCGTTCATGGTGTCAACTGGCCTGAGGCAAACGGACTAGAAAACAGGGCCGACACAATGGCACCTGCCGTCCGCTCCTAGCATTTCAGCTAGGAGAAGATATCACCCTCAGGATCACAGTTCCACAGTGAGCAGCTCCTAGGCAATCACTTTCTAGCAACTGTGTCCACTTAACACTTGGTCACTTTTCGCGCGAGGTGCTAGTCAGAGACTAACTCCTGGGGCTTAGACCAACCAGTGTCTTCTTTTTACTGTTCCTTAGTTGGACGGCTCTGTGAGGAGCATCTAAGGCCAGATTGTATGTTTAGAATGAGGAATGAGCCTGGTACATATAGTCCTAGGCCTGGCATCTAAGGTGTGTGGGCAGTGGCACTTTTGGAGGTGGCCACTCCACACCACCTCACCAACTCGCCAATTAGCGCATCTACTAGCTGCCAAGTGGCACATCCTCCTCATGCATGAAGAAATGTCTAGGAAACTTCCTCTGTGCAGGAAGGTCAAAAACCTTCCTGCTTACATGAAGGCTTGATCGCATGACCTGATGTTCCTAGGTCCACCATGCTATCCATTGTGCTACACTGCTGGTGTGCCAGTTGGACTTGCACCACCAACAAGATTTGGGGGACTTACTCCAGTGGAGCAGTGCATGCCCAACCTGTCTGCTAGCTATAGCAATGGCAAAGGGGGTATAAAACAACACGAAGGCTTGATCGCATGACCTGTTGTCCCTAAGTCCAACATGCTATCCATTGCGCTACACTGCTGGTGTCCCACTTGGACTTGAACCATAAAAAAAATGTGGAGGAATTACTCCAAGGGAGCAGTGCATGCCCAACCTGTCCGCTAAGCTATGGCAGTGGCCGAAGGGGCATTAAAAAAAACAACACATGGTGATTGCCCCTAGAGTAATGTGGAAGGAAAAACCCCTTGAGCGAGGTCTGTGTTGTTCTTCTATGCCCCATGGCCACTGCTATGGGTTGACGGACAGGTTGGGCATGCACTGCTCCCTTGGAGTAAGTCCCCCAAACCTTGTTCGTGGTGCAAGTCCAAGCGAGACACCAGAAGTGTAGCGCAACGGATAGCATGTTGGACTTAGGGACAACAGGTCCTGCGATCGAGCCTTGATGTGCGCAGGAGGTTTTTTGACCTTCTACCACAGGGGAAGTTTCTTAGACATTTCTCCATGCATGAGGAGAGTGCGCCACTTGGCGGTCAGTGGATGCGCCAATTGGCGGACTGGTGAGGTGGTTTGGAGTGACCACCCCAAAAGTGTCACTGCCCACACACCTTAGAAGCCAGGCCTAGGACTATATGTACCAGGCTCATTCCTCATTCTAATTACACAATCTGGCCTTAGATGCTCCTCACAGAGTTGTCCAACTAAGGAACAGTATAAAGAAGACACTGGTTGGTCTAAGCCCCAGGAGTTAGTCTTTGACTAGCACCTCGCGCGAAAGTGACCAAGTGTTAAGTGGACACAGTTGCTAGCAAGTGATTGCCTAGGAACTGCTCAGTGTGGAACCGTGATCCTGAGGGTGATATCTTCTCCTAGCTGAAATGCTAGGAGCGGACGGCAGGTGCTATTGTGTCGGCCCTGTTTTCTAGTCCGTTTGCCTCAGGCCGGTTGACA